>JADRCH010000247.1:2087943-2114774 GCA_019843965.1 Rhynchomys soricoides | reverse complement strand
GACACATACACAGCAGCACCCACTGTGTTCATGAGCATACACACACACACACGCACACACACACACACACATACAGACACACACACAGCAGCACCCACTGTGTTCATGAGCACACGCACACACACACAGCAGCACCCACTGTGTTCACAAGCACACACACACACACAGACACACACACAGCAGCACCTACTGTGTTCATGAGCACATGCACACACACACAGCAGCACCCACTGTGTATCATGTTCAGTGATGCTTCTTTCTTTGCTTTTCAGGGCTTCTTCATTTTTGTTGTTGTGGGGAAAGAAACAAAATGTGTGCCTGGAACATTTCTATTTTTTTTTCTAGCTCTAAAAAAAATGTAGCAACAAAAATGCTTCTATAAAAATAGATTGAAAATTGCCATAATTCTGTTGGTGTTGTATTACTGATGTATGTTATTTCCCCAAATGGAAATTTCAGCTGTAAGTGTGAAGTGCTTTTCACTAGACCCAGTGAATGATCCTGCATTTTCTTCTATGTATGCTTGGACCTCAAGTGATACAGAGATACCTGTGTTTTCACATTCCTATTTCCTCTTGATGAATGTGGCCTTTTCAGTCCTTAACCATGAAGGCGACTTTTAAAGCTTTTATAGCTTGTAATAATTGTTAGAAAAAAATTAAGTTGTTGAATAGCCACAGACTTTCCCTACAGGAAGCACATAGCAAAGCTTGCTGACAGCCTCTAGTCTTCAGAGCACTGAAGACAAGGTCAGGTCCTCCTCTTGTCTTGTGGTTTCTTCATTTCTACGCATGTACCACCCGTTTGCTCTCTCTACCTCCACAATGGCACAGGGTATCTGAGGAAACTTGTGGTCCCATGTGCTCCTTTACAAAAACAGGGATTGACTGAAGATGGAACACAAACTGTCCAGAAGCAAAGGGGAGCAGACATTTAAAGATGCCAGAGAAAGACAGACAGACGGACAGACAGACAGAGACAGAGACAGAGACAGAGACAGAGAAAAGAAAGAGCAGCAGCAGGAACAGGGAAATCTAGGGCCAGAATGCAGAATCTTACTTGAAGGCCTGCTGGCGTTGGTCAGGAGAGAGTCAAAGCTCCTTAGATGTGAATAGAAACAAATGTATTCTGTGGCCAATGGTTATGCATTCAAACATGCCGTTTTGCAGTGTAAGTGCTATGAGAAGCTGATATCTTGTCATAATTCATGCTCATTGTTCCTCTAAGTAAAATATGTGTTTCCCGTTAGTTATTCTGTGTGAAATTGTACTTTAAAGTCAAGAGGACATTTTTGATAATGCACACTTTAAGACTTTTCATTTAAAGTTGCAAATTTAAATTCTACCTTTTTGTGCACTCTGACATTTTTTGTCTGGCATTTTCATTAATTTTGCGACATACATAAATGTAGCTGAAATGTTAACTGATCAATACTTTGTCTCTCTCGTGGAGCACCAGGGGTTCATTCCCCAGGGACCACACAGCCGAACAGAAATTAAATGTGTAAAATATCAAATGTTAATGTTAAACACACCCGCACTTACTCTATAACGACAGAAAAGGCTAAAACAATTCCAAATGGACAGATGGTACCACAAATTATCTACAATCACATTTAAAGATGAAAGTTTGTCCTGTAAAATAATTCTCTGATGCACACTGAAGTGTGTCCTTTTACTGATAGCTCAGTTTTCCAATTATTTTTGTGCTCATTACAGTGAGAAATGACAGTACAGAAAAGAAGGAATGTATCCTCTCTCTCTCTCTCTCTCCCCCTCCCTCCCTCCTTTTTTTCCTTTTTGCACTCACTGACTTCTACAAGAACACAAATGTCTGGAAAAGAACCTGTTGAAAATTATTTCAACTTACAAGATATTTCCAGGTCTACAATAGCTGATTCCTAAGTTTAAGCACCATATGCAACAGCGCTCTCTTAGAAAAATAATAGTGATCAGAAAATTTAAAAACCTAAGTCATAGCATTCAGAAACAAGACTGTTCCCAAAAGCCTGTGTGCCCTCCTTTCCGAGAAGTCTGTGCTTTCTTTTTGCCATTCCTTCCCCTCTGATTTCATCTTTGTTGTCTGCAACCCCAGCAACACAGGCAGTGCTGGGGGCTGTGGCTGTGGTCCGCTTTTGCACATTCATTGACACTGAGATGCAAAATACAGTTGCCTTCTTCCATTTGACCTCACTGTTCTGCTGTTGTTTGTTTGTTTATTAGAGAACTGAATTAGAAGAAAAGACCAAAATGGAATAGGAAAAAATTATTTAACTATTAAAAAGCTGTCTGATCTGGGCCTAAAACTAAACTACATAATGATACAAATGCATACCCTCTATGAGGCAGCTGCATGAAGAAAAAACTGGGCCAACGGGAACGAAATTTATAATAATAGAGCCATGATCTGTCAACAGGGCATGATGGAAACCATATATCTGTAACAATGTTCCTGCTTGGGGCACCCACTTATCTCCAAATTCTTAACCCAGAAGGGCTCCTGTCTAAAGGAAATATAGAGACAAAGTGTGGAGCAGAGAGTGAAGGAAAGGCCATCCAGAGACTGGCCCGCCTGGGAAACCATGCCATATACAGACTAAACCCAGACACTATGGCAGATGCCAAGAAGTGCTTGCTGATAGGAGCCTGTTATAGCTGTCTCCTGAGAGACTCTGCCAGAACCTGACAAATACAGAGGTGGATGCTCACAACCAACCATTGGACTAAGTAAGGAGACCCCAATGGAGGAGTTAAAGAAAGGATGGAAGGAGCTAAAGGGGTTTGCAACTCCATAAGAAGAACAACAATATCTACCAACTAGACTTCCACCCCCACCCCCACCCCCCCCCCGAGCTCCCAGGGACTAAACCACCAACCAAAGAGTACACATGGAGGGCTCCAGGGCTCCAGTCACATATGTAGCAGAGGATGACCTTGTTGGGCATAAATTGGAGGAGAGGCCCTTGGTCCTGTTAAGGTCAATGCCCCAGCATAAGGGAATGCCAGGGTGGTGAGGTGGGAGTGGGGGGGGAGGGGGAGCACCCTCATAGAAGGAGGGGCAGGGGGGATGGGAGAACGGAGTAATGGAGTGGAAAACGGGGAAAGGGGATAACATTTGAAATGTAAACACATAAAATACCAAAAAACAAAACAAACAAACAAAAAACAATAGGCCTGCTTATGTTCATCTAATGGAAACAATTTCTTTTCAACAAATTGTCCTAATAAGGCTCTGCTTATGCAATGGCAACTTTGAAACACTTTATTTTAAATACCTCATTTACTCTTTAGAAGATGGCTAAAAAGCTTCCACAAGGTGTGTTTCTGCATTATATTACAAATATAAGATAGACATTTCAAAGGCTTTTATGGAAAAGAATATCTAACATACCACATAAGGCAAGGTACTTTTATGTGCCTCAGTTTCTTCACCTATATACTAGGAGAATAATAGAATCTAAATTAAGAATTGTAGAAAACATTGAATTCTTAGAGAAAGAGTATTTTTATGTTGTATATATAAACAATAATTCCTTGGCACATAGAGAGTACCTGATAAATATTATTTTATATTCATATGAATCTTTTTATATCACAATTCAATCTATGTTTAAGTAGATGATTGGTAAGAGAAGTACTTGGTAACAGAGTTTTGGGTTCATAAAGAAATTATCGGGAAATTGCTTTGATTGTATTATGTTCTTATGATTTAATAACCAGACTTATTACAGCAAACCCTTATTTATTTGGAGTTTCTCCACACAAGAAAAATGTTCAGATTGGTGGCCTCACTAAAAAAAGTTTTAGTTGGCATTTATACTGGAAGCTTACTAGCTGCTGAGCAGCCTTCAGGTGACAGGAGAACCCATGAAGGCAGCTCATTCTAGTCCCTGTGGAAGCCCAATAGGAGTCTGTGCAAAGGAAGTGTGGTTTCCTGATTCATTATTTCAATCACATTCAATAAAGTACAACTACCTTTTCTTTTACCCAATGAAATCGTTAATATTGTTTCTTCACATTTTGTCATGTGCTTTCCTTTATTATCTTACTGTGTTTTCTGGGCAAACCTTCTATATTTGACCTGTGTTTTCTAGGACTGAAACTGTTACAAACTGGTTACTGACCAAGGCAGACACTGCATTTTCTGCACTGCGTTGTTTCCTTCTAGTGTAAGATTACATGCAGGTGCCTGTTTCTCAGAGTTTCAGTGACTTCTTTTTTAAAAAGCAAAAGAAGATTGTGAAAAAGGGTTACCATCTTGAATTAATTTTACAAATGACTTTTGGAATCTAGAAAAAGTTTATGAAGACTCACAAAACATGCTGTAATGTCAAACAATACACAACATGTTTCTGAATAAATTATATCATTATATACATTTTTATGTTTTCAAAGTTCACAAACAGCTGTGGAGGGTGGTGTTAAAGATAGTCAATCAAAAATGGCAGCAGACATTTTTAATAAAGTTTTATTGTTGTTATAAGGCCACATAGAACCTGAGTGTAATGATTTAACGTCTATGTAGAAATTCTCTATCATTTTACTTAAAACCATAATGCCTCTGTGCTTATGGAAAATTAGAATACCCCAATATGTCTATTATGTGAGCAGTATTGCAATAGTGCAGAGAGAAGGTTTTTTGGTTTTTTGTCTTTTTTTAAACAGTAGATGATGGCAGTCACTTTCTTTAAGGAGATAACAAAGTGTCTACAGGAAGCAGGCTGCTAACTTTCTGGTACCTTACAACACAAAGGGACATATGCAGTCTTTGTTCCTGGGCTCTTACATTAAGGAAAGTTTCATACACGGGCTGTGAGGAGGACAGAGCTGTAAGAGCTGAGAGCATACTTTCATCGGATGGCAACACTAAAAACTTGATTGTTCCTCTAATTAAGGCCTTCCTGTCAGCCCTCGTACTAATGTCATATTTTATAAAACTGGCAGCTACAAGGAAGCATAAGGTGCTTATTTCCTAACAATCACAGAATAAAATAAAGAATTTCAGAAGACGGACTCTCCTAAACAAGCAGCAACAGCATGAGAGTAAATGGTCCTGGCTGGCTTGAGAGGAAGAGCCTTTTTAGACTTTTCTGCCTCTGCCAGTTGGTCTTGCCATCAGTTCTTACTAAATGATCGGTGTAAAAGGGTAAGGGACAGGCCTTGTAAGGACAGTATTTGGGTCAATTACATTACCTCTATGACTTTTTATAAACTAGAAACCAAGAAACATCTCTTAAGTAGGTCACATCCCTTTCTGCTTGACTCACATAGTAAAGTCTTACCAGCCAGCATTCCACTGTCAGAGATGGTCCTATTTTGACAAAATACTTACAGAATAAATAAAGTCAAAATGAGGATGGTCAAGGCTGTTCCCAGTTTCATTATTTTACACAGAGAACTTTTTTTGGCTCTCCTATTGGGATCTGGAATTGTACAATATGCAACATTTTACTTCCTAAGTGTCAGAGAAAATTATAGTTTGGCTGAGATGTCTTGTGTTCCGGAAATCTGAGGAATATATTCTTGGATTCAGACCTTGAACAATCCATCGGGTTCCTGCCCACAGCAAATCTGTCCAGTCAAGTCTCAAAATAGGAGTTTTTAAATGGCTCTATCAACATAACTGTTACTATAGCCACAGAGACTTGGAGCTAAGATTACTGAATTTGATGAATAACAATGGACAAGTAATACAGTATGATCATACCACAAAAGCAGCAAGACTCCTTGGGGGCGAATCCCAATCAAAGCAACTATTAACGTAGTATGCAGCGTTTACAAGCACCATGACACAACGTTTTGTTCTGATAAAGTTTCTTAGAAGCAGCTGTAAGGAAAATGAAAAGAGTATTAGAGTTCATAAGACAGAGAATGATCAAATATACTGTATGGTCCTTCAACTCACGGTGATTTAGAAAGGATCCAGACAGGAAATAAGGTCAGAGAAATCCACCAAGCTATTTGGCTCACCAGTTAAAGAAAACGAAGTGGCAATAGAGAGCAGGGAAAGAACTAAAGCAGGATGCAGGCTTTGCAGCTAAATATATATTTAAAAATAATGTTTTCAAATAAGCTAGTATGTTTGCTCATAAGACAAAAATCTTCCGTTTACAAAATGCATATTTTTATTCATTTTTGAACTCTTTAAGATCAGCTAAATATTTAAATTTCAAGATGTTTAAAAGTGAATTGGATACCTTGGAATGTTTTGATTTAATCTTAGGGAGAAGCTTTCTTAATGTTGCTTATTATAGACAACACCATGATTTTAAAAGTTTTTACGATTTAGTAGGATTGCTCCTGTCTTAGAATCACCTCTCCCTACACATTAAATACACCCGATATTTTTCATTATTTTCCTATGATTTTAGACTTAGAAAACTTTTATAGTAACCAAGTAAGTTGGAAAATCTCTTATTAGAAAAAATATGTATGATAACTGATGAAATTTAAAACAACAGAACTATAATATGACTTCAACAGTAAAAAGAATGTCCACAAACCTAATAATGATTTCATAAAATTACATACAGAAACAGATAATTAAACTAATCCTATATCTGCAAATTAATATATTGCTATCCTAAATACATTTCAGTATCAGTCTGGTATTGTAAGGAAACAGCCATGTAAAATTAACTGAGTTCAGATGTCAATATATTTTTACACAAGTATAAAAATACTTGTACGCATGTGCAAGGCAGTTATAGCACATTTCTAAAGCTGAAATTCTGCTCAGGCAGAGTCTGCTTGTGGACTTTCCTTCTCGGTTTCTAGCATTTTTCTAAGGAACAATTTTGATTATCTTTATCTATAAATATAGAGAAACATAATATTGTTTTATATTTATATAGGTATTATATTTGTTACACATATTGTTTAACCTCAAAAGTCTCATTTTGTGGCAAATTTATTAGATTAAAAATAAAAATGCTTTAAAGTTTATCATGGCTCAGAAAATTACAAAATATTTCACAGTAAATATAAGATTAATAACATTATAGCCATAATAAGCACTTTTTATTTTAGCTCTGTAAAGTGTATGAAACATTTTTTAAAAAAGGGTAGGTATCACTTTTTCTTAACTTGATATTAAAGTAAGTTTAAAGTTTACTCTTGATAAATACCAAGCTTACATTATAACAGCCTCAGAAAAGAAATATCAGAGTTCCTGATTTTTCTATTAGTAGAAAACGTCAGTGAAACTTCACTTCTAGCTGATTGTTGTTAAATCTAATTAAAAGATGGCCCCTCACTGAATTAGAGGGAAGTACTTTATTTGATCTGCACACCTGCATCATACCTGTGGGTGGTCTGTGTGAATATCTGAACCTCAGGCTTTGGCGGTCTCAGTCACACACTCTATGACAATCAAGTTGTCGTTTGTGTGCCAAGTGATGTACAAGCACATGCCATCAGATGCTGGACTTACCGTACTCCTCCTCCTTCTCACCACCCCTACATAATGTATTGTTTTGGTTTTGCCCTGGCTTGGTCTTTTTAAGAAAAGAAGAGAGGAAAACAAATAATAATAATAATAATTTCTAAAAAGCCATTTTCAATGTGAGATGATGAAAATTTCCACGGACTTCCCCCACTCCAGACCTCTAAGGTTTATTTGAATTTACTTAGATGTTTTACAGATAAAATCAGTTCATCCCAGAGGGATTGGTTTTTCTTTGGTTTTTACCTGTTTAGAGAGTCTGTTTTCCTCTTCAATGTACTTCCGTTCTTTGGGTATTAATGTTCGTAAGCTGGCTTTCACCTATGCATTAACACATGGATCTGTTATGGATTCGTATATTACAACTGTTTACAAGTTTTGCGTGCAGTTCAATTTGCAATAATTTCTAAAGGTTCAAAGTCCTGGCTGCTGTGTTCATAAAATATAAATGTATACAGTTGCATATGCATGTGCATCCCTCTCTCAAGCAGGCAGGCAAGCAGCAGCCAAGCACACGGTGGCGGCGGCGACAGCAGCAGTAGCAGCAGCAGCAGCAGCAGGTCCCACTCTAACAGAAAGTGTGGGTGTGCCAGGCAGTGCCAGAAGCACATTCTCGAGGATACATCAAGGTTTCGAGAAAACGAGGAATGACAGAAATTCTCTACAAATCAGGAACAAAAGCTTTCATGAAACTGAACGCTTTAGCAGTACAAAAAAGCCAAAGTTAAGACTTACAGCATTAAAAATCACATCTATTTCAAGATAGATGACCCCCTTTGTTGGCCCTGTCAGCTGCTTGTTTTTCAAGACGTAGGCTTTCTGTTCACCATTTTGAATCTGCGGGAAAAGGACATGACAGCCGTCTGTCTCGTGGTCTCCACTGAATACGCTCCCCCAGTGACCTTTGACCCCCAGCTGCTGAAACTGACAGAGAACCCAAAACAACTGTGGCAATTCTGACAAGTACCTGTTCATTACCAGGATCAAGACTGTCAAGAAAAATTAACTATCATGGGATTCAACATGGCCGTGCATTGAGTATGTTAAAATTTTTAGTGTTCTTATTACAGACCTTGGTTGAGAAATGACAGACATAGAGCTGAGGTTTTTTTTCTTTTTTTTCCCCTTGAGCAGGAGCAACACAGAAGAGAGTACCAGGTGAATAAAACTTACAGACAGCAATGGTATAGCGACTCTGCCCAGAAAGTCGGCGCTCCGGTCACGATCTTCATCATAAACTGTCACTTCAAGAACTGAATGGATGTCTTTAATGTTGCTGCATAATAAACACACCCAAGGAAAAAAGAAGACTCCATTAGTATGAAGCAAAGCTAGATCTTTTTGAAATTTGAAACAGTACCAGTTCTTTCATGTATCTTTATTTTTATGTGTATTATTTGCATACAAACAGACATGTCCTGGGAAAGTAGAAGCTGATAGAATTTCCCATAATACATCTAGGATGACAACGCTGGGTCATATCATCTGGAACTTTGAGACTACTGTAATATTATATTCTTAATGACTTATTATTTTTGATCTGGGTATGCAAAGAATAAATTACAGGGAAAAATTGTTAAGTGGCAATCTTTAGGCTTTTTTTTGTCTCTTCTCTATAATTACAGCAGTAAAGTATGCAATCCCATAACTTCTACATAAAACATTACAAGGTCTGATATCAGTAAGAGTCACAATAGATTTTGAACTATTATTATTTTTACAATAATATGACATGTCTATTTTTTTTAAAAGTTCTCACTAATATAATTACTAAGTTTCTGTTAGTTTCATAGCAAAACACAGAAAACAGAATAGAGAAAAATGTAGCATTCATAAGTATAATACTATCCTTGGATTAAGAAATGAAGTAATAATCTAGTAAATGCCAAAGACAATGATAATCAAAGACTATGTGAGTTCTTCACACTTTTGCTTCAAGAAAAATAAGTGTCAATTGTTGGCAGCATTTATTCCTTGATCAGACAGTTTACCAAGAAAATATGAATTAAGAGAAAACAAAAAAGAATATATTAATATTGAAACACCAGGACCACACGTGCAAAGAGGCTTATCAGGGCACAATCAATTAATCGCTTTGATGATAATCAAACCTACTCATTCAATTGTGTGTTCTAGAGAAAACACTTTCCGTAGCCCTCTTAGGAGTGCAGCTTCCTGCCTGGGCTTTCAGCTCTCGTAAAAATCTGGAATTCCTTAAAAATAAATTGGTCAGATAATTGAAGCTGATTAGTTACTGGCTCTTAAGCAGAGGCATTATAAGGAATTAATGAGGAATTTAGCAGTTCTTCATGTACAAGACATAAAACCATGTTGGAAATCTGTTAAATACTTGTGTTTGGAGAGTTTCCTTTTGTGTAGTCCATTCTCACAGTCCTTTTCAAAAGAGACACAGAGGCTACCGCAGTGCAGCATGCACAGATTTTACATAGTGGAAAAGATTTATAAACTTTATAAAAACAAAAGGGAAATTAACTCAGGGGTGGGTCTGAGGCCTCGGATAATGCTTAATGTCCTTATTGTGCAGAAACGAAACAAGCCCAAACCAATCATCTGTCAAGTTCCCGACTGGACTGTTTGGTGATGTCAGAGATGGAACAAACAGAGCTTTGTCCTTCTTGGTGTCAATGCAATTGGGAAGATTTTCAATAGAAAGAATAAAAGGAAGAAGCAGTCTGCAGATTCAGCAATGGGAGCAAAACCTTAGTCAGGCCACATAAAAAGCACAGTGGAAAAAAAGTCCAGTGAAAACACAACAAAAGGACATCCCCCTTCCCAAGTATCATTCTCCAGAGGTAGGGTTTTGAAAATCTATACTTAGCAAAGGCAGGGCAGATGTGCTGAGCTGTGAACCAGAGAACACACGTGCATGTGCGGGTACACACACACATATACATACACACACACACATATCCCAGGGTGAACTATATTTTCATACCAGTTCTAAAATAAGCACAAAGTAATAGTTACTTACAATGTGAACACTTTGTTCCACTCAGGATTGAGGTTTTTGTACACCGTGTGTGTTAGCAGTCTATCGTTGTTCAGTTCTACTACACAAAATGGATCACTTTTACCTGCAAGAGATTTGGGGTGATGTAAAAACATTTAAAGCACCTGCATTGATGGTACCATGATCACATCCATTATGATCCCAGTCTTCCCCCAAAAGGCTTATAATAAACAACAAATGAGAGAGCTTACAAGTTAAAAAGGAATCTCACTAAAATAGATGTAACTAGATATTAGCAATTGCTGTGATTTATAGTGATTTAGAACTTAGGACCAAAGTATATAGCTTGACTTTTGATCTTTAGTAATTTTTAACAAAATCCAATATGATGGCTGTTATAAGGAAGTGTGGTGTGCCCACTCTGTGTACATTCTTTGGGTCTATTATGACCATTTTAATTATTCAGTCAATTTAACTTTACAGTTATACGTTTGAACTTATCTTATTTACTAGTAACCCATCAAAGAGATTTCCAAAGATGTTTATTGTGTAAAAATGGCTATATTACCAAGTGACACCTCTGCCTCTGGCTGAGTTACTTTCCCTTAAGATATCTATGGGATTTACAGAAATGTAAATTAGAGCCCATGAGGCTGAATAACTCTGCTGTTTGGAACTTAATACCAACAGATGATCTGCATGCTAAAGAGTGGCACTTCTTTTCTTAATATTCTCTGGAAATAAAGGACTTAAAAATTATCCGTTCTTAGTGACTTTCCTCTGTCATACTCAAATCATGCACTCTACAGATACATTTTGGGGTCTCAATATTTCTGTCACACCTTGTCTTGTCTTATAAAGTCATCCAGTGAGTGTCTCTGTGAGAGTGGTGTGAACAGTGTTGGAGTGGCATGTGATGTGTTTGATACCTTATACAAATGACAAATGGGATCAATATTTACACAACGCTAGCCACAGGTCATATCTTTTAAACTACAGTATTGATTTAGACTACATAAGAGGTTAATGTGCATATTATTAACTTTAATGATAAAGAAGAACAATTGTTTTAAACACATTGTGAACTAAAAACACAGTAGTTTACACTTGTGTGAAAGCTTAAATATCATTCAAGATTTTCAATTAATTTTTATGGGAAAGAATTTATTAGCTACCAGAGACATAGCAGCTGTATATTCCCACATAGAAATATATTTATTTTTCATAGGATGATACTTAAATGAGAGGCACAAGATTTAATTCATCAATTTATCAATTTTATCAATTTTAATTTGTCAATTTTATTCTGAAAAAAGATTTAGTATATGTGTGTTAAATCAGTAGTCCCATAATTGTACAATTTAACATTATGGTAATTTTGTCAATTCGGCATCTTCAGAGTGCATTTCAGCAAAGAATAGAGAACTGGTTTTCTTTAACGTCTAGTGAAAACTTCACTACATGCTTTGGTTTTTGCTGCCCCGGTTTATAGATCCTGGCTCTTATCCACAGCTCTCATCTCCAACTCCTGTGCACCCTCAGAGACAACGTTGAAAATATTTTGTTAATTAAAACACATTATAATTGGTTTTATTTGACACTTTAATAGCAATTCTCTTTCATACAATTCTGAAGCCAGCATATAGAGACAGCCACAAATAGCTTTTGGAAACTGTTTATATGCAAAAATCTAGGCAAGATTTTCTCCAATAATAATGCCACATCTTAGTCATCAGCAGGTTACAAACATAGGAAAATTTATGTAATTTTGATTATAGAGTCATATAGATGACAAATCTTCATTCCTTTATTGTGATCAGTACTGTATTTGCTAGAGAAATAGCAATGTATAAAACAATTAGAAAAACATCTGTGCTTGAAGAAGATGTTCCATTCCTGTGTGCTTCAGGTGATAAATACAGAATCTCAAGGTACCAAAGAATTTGTCTTGCTGGAAATATGACATAGAGACAAGGTAATGAGAGATGTAACAGAGGGAGGAGCTATGCTTGGCTTAGAGGAGCAGGTACTGAAATGCAGAGAAGCAGCTGTGTCTGCTTTGCTGGCAAGACCCAGGAAGGTAGAGTGAGTGAGGAAGTAGGTTGGGAATGTGGGTACTAGCTGATAGGCCTGGGTAAGGAAAGCAGCAGGCCTCTCAACAACTCCTACAGGAGAGGTTTTGGAGAAATTTGAGTTGAGGGATGATACGAGCTGATGTTATCTGAAGAATAAGGTAGAACGGGCAATGGGGACACTAGGGAGGCCAGTAGGAGTCAGTCCAGAGATTCAGGTGCTTAACGGTGACTGGATTCGGAGTGTCTTTTGAATACAGAGGCATTATAATTTTACCAATTTGAGCACTGGACACTCTAATATGTCCTTATAGCTAATATAATATCTAATATGGTATTACTTGCAGATGGAAAACGGCTCACCAAGCTTAGCTCAGTCACATTTTATTTGAGATTGTGGGTAGAAAAAGCAGTCAACAAGCAGCCTTATTTCTTGTCTCTTTATCTCTACAATCTGGGAAAGAGAGAGAAGAAAGTCTGTTTAAATAACTACAACCAACTAAGGTATGCCGAGAGTGGAAGGAATAGTTTTCCCCAAGAAAGAGCACTCCAATTGCTTGTCTGATACCAAACAGTCATATATCTGAGTAGAATTGTATAGGCTGAGTAGGTAGTATAAGAAATTGATGCAATGTCAAGTCTTGGAACACCATTAGTTTTCACTGACTCAAGAAGTTCCCTTCTAATGCTGTGTGTTCAAGGGCAAGTACAAACTACCATCAGTTATAATAACAGCAAAGTACAGTACCAAATTCTGCCCATGCAGAATGAATAAGCATACATTATAGTTTTGTTTTTAAAGAACTACTTACAAGCAGTGTGCTGATTTGGCTTGCTAAATGGTGCTTTAAAATGCTGGCCTTTTGGCTCCTTAACTTCTCAGGCTTGATTATTGCCACTTAAGCAAGAAGAAACAATCAGAGAAACACTAGAGGTGAATAAATAAGCAATTATCTAATAATTATTCACTCCTTTTATCTTTTTATCATTCTATGTTGCCTCTGTAAAGCATTTCTCTGCTTGCTGAGAGTACCTGAGTGGGTTGTCTCTGGAATACAGTACTGATGTATACAATATTCTGTATAGTGCATGCTATTATTCAATAACACATGGCTAGAAGTGCAAGAAATACAGTCAGTAGTCAATGCTGAAATGTATTTTTACTTCTTCTATCTTTTTACTAACAAAAAAATCTTAATGTATAGATCTCTTATATACCTCTTGTTTACTTTTGTCCTAAGCTCACAGCAGACCTATGGAGTACTAATAGTCCTTTCCAAAATATTAACTTCTAGTATTTTGGTGACAAAATTATCAATCACATTCCTTAGAAATATAACAAACTGAAGACCTTGGAAATGATGAGAGACAGAAATTGTAGCAGTTCTGTGTGGTAGACATGGTGTTGATTGCTTTAGCTGCAGCGACAGCTAGTACAAAATCTTGCCTTCCTTGAGAACATGGCAATTTCCAATGTTGACAATTTTCTAAAGAGAACTGGGAATGCCTTCTGAAGTATTCATTACTTGTTGAGTGCCTGCTTGGCTCATCCAAGAATTGTAAGTATGATTAAGATGTAGCTGAGCTCTCAAAGCATGCACAATTTAGTAGACATGATAGACATGTAAATACATAATTATTATGCAGCATTGCAAGCACTGTAATAAAGGTAAGTGAAGGAGTAATGAGGTAAGAAGGAGTGATGAGAAGGAAGCACATAATTTTGTAATTATAGGACAGGAAGAGGAAGAGGAAGCAGCACTTTCCTAGGGGAACAGGAAATGATCTGTGATCTGTGATGATTGGGAAAGTTGGTCACTAGCTTTTTTAAAAGTAAAGAACCATCACAAAAGTGAACTTCATGACAATTTATAATCAGGAATATGTAATTTAAATTGATTCACATATCTCTTTAATAATGTCTGTATTACATAAAAACCTACAAATGAATAACATAACTCATAAAGAGATACTTTAAACTAGTATCCTTGGATAGGTGTCAATAATCTAGTTAAAAGCTAAAAGCCATTTCTTTTCCTATGGAATTTTAATAAGAAAAGGAACCTCCCAAGTGAAATAACACTACGGTGTCTTTTACCACTTATCATAAAACTAAATTGGCCACAGACTTCAAAGCACATATTCCATTACTACATTCTTTATAAAATAAACCGATTTTATAACAACAACCAAAAAGAGATATCAGGATTGACTCCGATAGGCATCTTTCCTGGGAATCTTCAAAACTACACCTTGGATTAATAAAGTGACTTCAATGGCTAATTTTCACTTTTGTCCTTACTCTTAAAGGTCATAACCCTGACACATTGGTCAAGAAGTGTGGGAAAGTCTGCACGGTGCACTGTTCAGTTGCTATCTGTTTTGTGTCACATTGTGACTTCAGTTTGTTGAAACTAGTAGTCTGGGTATTAAAGTCACCAAATGATACTGAGAGGTAGTCTTGCTTCCAGAGTAGGGCAGGAATTCTGATCCATCAGTGGTGAGCTTTGTCCAGGGTCACTTAACTGCTGACAAGTGGCATAGTTTGCTAGCTGTAATGTGTCACAAAAAATGTGGGGGTGGGGAGGACCTAGTGATCATCCCTTTGTAGTCATGTCTTTGAAAACACAGACGGCTTTTAGTGGCATGGAAAGCAATTCATACCCATGGGGAGGGAGCTTTTATTTTGAGCCTATTTTGCATTTATTAAGCACTTTGGTTTAATTTCTTCAGTTGCTACATATTGCGATGACTGTATTTTAATCTTAATAATGTATAATCAAGGTTGCCATCTGTACTTTCTGCAAACTTGAATTTCAATAATGACATGTAACAGTGTCATAGCTGAGGGAATTCCACAGGGTCTCTTAGAACAAAAAGCAACGTAGGTTGAGATTTCTTCCATTTTTTTTCTTACCACTAGCAATGGAGCTTTGACCCTAGGATTTCTCAACTGACCTAAACATCTTTTAAGCATCTGATTGGTAGAATTACATTAACTGGCACTCTTTAGTAGGTTCCCTCAGGGCTTCATCTGGAACTGAGTATTAATAACAGGGTTTCTCCTTTCTAAGTTATGAAGCAGGCAACTTTCATTGTGGTAAGGAAATTGACACTCTAGAGTTATAGCTGTCAAACTATTAGACCTAATATATCTTTTTATCCTATTGAAAATTTTATAGTGATCTTTTTACTATCAGAAAATGAAAGTGGAGCAATATGATCTTGAAATTTAACTAGTACAAAAAAAATAAATAGAATTTGGTTCACAATGAAACCATACACTGATTAAACAAATATTTATTGAATGTCTACTATGTGCTAAAACATACATCCAGGGGAGGGGAAGTTCTTTTTCTTCTTCTTCTTTTTTTAATTTTATTTTTTTTAATTTTTCCTACTTTATTTACATTTCAAATGTTTCCCCCTTCCCAGATCTCCCCTTTGGAACCTCCCCATTTCCTCCCCCCTTCCCCTGCCACTATGGGGGTATTCTCCCACCCACCCACACACACACCCTTGTCTTCCCTCCTTGGCATTCTCCTCTACTGGGGGATGTAACACTCTCAGGCCCAAGGGCCTCTCCTCCCCCTGATGGCTAACAAGACCCTCCTCTGCCACACATGTGGACAGAACCATGGGTCCTTCCATGTGTATTTTTTGGTTGGTGGATCAGTCTCCAGGAGTATGGGGGGTCAGGCCAGTTGTCACTGTTGCTGCCTCCCTGGGGATGTAAACTCCCTCAGCTCCTTCAGTCCAGCCCTACTGTTGCTGTGAAGTGACTCTTGGGTATTTCAAACTTTTGGGCTAATAACCACTTAAGAGTGAGTACATACCATGTTCATTCTTTTGTGACTGTGTTACCTCGCTCAGGATGATATTTTCAAGATCTATCCATTTGTCTGCGAATTTCATGAAGTCATATTTTTTAGTAGCTGAGTAGTATTCCATTGTGTAAACATACCACATTTTTTGTATCCATTCCTCTGTGGAGGGACATCTGGGTTGTTTCCAGCTTCTGGCTATTATAAATATGGCTGCTATGAACATAGTGGAACATGTGTCTTTATTACATGTTGGAGCATCTTCTGGGTATACGCCCAGGAGTGGAATAGCTGGGTCCTCAGGTAGTATTATGTTCATTTTTCTGAGGGTCCGCCAAACTGATTTCCAGAGAGGTTGTATCAACTTGCATTTCCACCAGCAGTGGAGGAGTGTTCCTCTTTCTCCACATCCTGCCCAACATCTGCTGTCACCTGAGTTTTTGATCTTAGCCATTCTGATTGGTGTGAGGTGAAATTTCAGGGTTGTTTTGATTTGCATTTCCCTGATGACTAAGGATGTTGAACATTTCTTTAGGTGCTTCTCAGCTCTTTGAGGTTCCTCAGTTGAGAATTCTCTGTTTAGCTCTCTTCCCCATTTTTTGATAGGGTTATTTGGATCTCTGGAGTCTAACTTCTTGAGTTCTTTGTATATGTTAGATACTAGCCCTGGTAAAGATCTTTCCCCAATCTGTAGGTTGCCATTTTGTCCTATTTACAGTGTCCTTTGCCTTACAGAAGCTTTGTAATTTAATGAGGTCACATCTGTCGATTCTTGATCTTAGAGCATAAGCCATTGGTGTTCTGTTCAAGAACTTTTCCCCTGTGCCCATGTGTTCAAGACTCTTCCCCACTTTCTCTTCTATTAGATTTAGTGTATCTGGTTTTATGTAGAGGTCCTTGACCCACTTGGACTTGAGCTTTGTACAGGGAGAGGAATGGATCAATTTGCAATCTTCTACATGTAGACCACCAGTTGATCCAGCACCATTTGTTGAAGATGCTGTCTTTTTTCCACTGGATGGTTTTAGCTCCTTTGTCAAAGATCAAGTGACCATAAGTGTGTGGGTTCATTTCTGGGTCTTTGATTCTATTCCATTGATCTACATGCCTGTCACTGTACCAATACCATGTAGTTTTTATCACTACTGCTCTGTAGTACAGCTTGAGGTCAGGGAGGCTGATTCCCCCAGAAGTCCTTTTAGTGTTGAGAATAATTTTTGCTATCCTGGTTCTTTTTCTTCTTAATTTAATTGTATAAAGTATGGAGTAATATAGGTAAATAGTGAATATGAATAATTAGAAGGTTGTATGATGAAGTGATACAAGTTAATGGAAATAGAGAAATAGAGACTACTCTGTTAGAAGGGTATGGAAGAGAACCACAACTTTCAGATCACATTCTGTGCTTGTAGCAAGGCTGTGAAGATGAGGTTTGGGTAAAGAATCGAAAGAAATGGAGAAGAGCCAAGTGGCTGCATGAGAAGTGTTGCCTTGAATGTAGAGTTTTTCTAGAACAAAAGCTTTGTGAACAATGATTTTATGGCGTGGTTAATATAAGATGTCAAATAAGCAAGGACAGCAACTATGAACACACTGATCTTCAGCATGCACTAGGTAATGGCAGCCATTCCAAAACTTGATTAAATCATGGTTTTCAAGCTAAATAAACATGACACAAGACATGGAACAATCTTCATCATATAAGCTTGTGTAAACTTTTGGATGGTTTTTGGCATTTTCAGCTCCAAGCTATTAAACATCAAAAGTGCTCCCCCAAATTTGCTTCAAATAAAATGCCCTCAACAGTGCTATGAACAATCACAGGACAGTATTACCTTCTTATCATGGCCTTTCAATAACATTTATTATATAATTTGGTCATAGAAAACTTTCAAAAGTATTGAAGATCTCAAAAGTTTTTAAGATATGGCATAACCATTAAAATTACTGCTCTAGAAATGTAGAAAGAGACAATAAAAGGTTATTAACTCAATGTGGTTGACAATAATAAACCCACATGATGTAAACAGAAGAAAGATCAAACCTTAATGCAGACTTTAGGAAAGTATATCATGTGATTACTGGAGAAAGATTGTAAAACTGAGTGACATATCAGCACTGTTAGAGAAAGAGTTTTGTCTTCCTACATCTCTAAAAGTATCTTGGAGCTTCTCAGAAATTACCGGACTACACTTCAGACAAAACTAAGAGCAAAGGACACCTATGTTATGTTGCTCCTTACTCTGTAGCCTCTCTTGCAATCTAGAAGTGGATGGAGAAGAGTGTCACAGGACTTCATAGAACTAGATGCATTGTTGAACCCAAACATTGAACCATTCTGATAGACTCCAGAGAATAGCAAGGGAAATATGAAAATTGAGAAACAGGAATACAAAGAAAAGGAAGACCATGAATCTATAAAGTTAAAAAAAAAAGCCTACATAAAATTATGCATGAGCACTTACAAGCTTACATTGCATAGAAAACCTTCATTTTAAAATTTATTTTGATATAGCATTATATGCATGATGTTTATTTTACAAGCAAATAGATTCATATAAGTTACTTCATCTATAATAAATATAATATACATTAATCTCTTTGTGGCAGCCTTCCTATATATTTCAGGACCTCTAGTACTTAATTAGACTCTCCTGCAGAAATTATGGCATTTCGGATTAGCTTCTCTATAAGTAAATTAATTAGCTACAGAGAACCTTTTACAATGCAATAAAACCCTTTAAACTTAAAAAATTAGCATAGTATTAGGAGATTAAGCTTTTAAAAACCCCTGTTCTCAATCAAAGGAAACACAAATGAAAATTATCACTGTCAAGCCTCTGCTCTTACAATGATGTTTTTTGTATTCTGCTAAAAAGCTCATTGAGTACTGTTATTTAGCTTGTAACTATTACCTCAGAATCTGATGATTTTATGACACATTATGGAAAAGTTACAAATCTCCTCCTGGTAACCAGGAGTCATTCAGACTCTGCTTCAGTAGTTTCAATGACAGAGAATTTTTTTCTTCATTGGAATGTCTGATTCATTTTAGAATAATAATTTTTGGAAAAAGTTTATTTATGTTAAAAATCAAAGTATGTATCTCTGATTCTTATGTTTAATTTATCTTCTGCAGTAATTTAAAAATCTAATTAAAATGATAGGTATAAAATAAGGGTATAACCGCTGTCAGGCAATATGTGATAAAGGGACACAGCCTGACCTCCTGTGCAGCATATACGGCTGGCTGAGCATTAATTTGAATCATCTTGTAGACTCTATTCCTGTGTTACACAGAGGTCTTGAAGCCCAGAATGATATTTCTAGGCTCTCTTGCAGCTAGATCGATCTATCTATCTATCTATCTATCTATCTATCTATCTATCTATCGAAATATGTATATACATATGTCTATGTGTGTGATTTATGTTGTGTGAATTAAGTGTACATGTCTAAGATTGGCTACTAGAATTCAGTTAACTGTAACCATGTAGAGTTCATTTTGTTTTTGAGGACAATGGGTATGAGCTAAATTAGCCATTATCAGTTTATTTGTAAGATGTTAATGTGATAGGAGAAACCACTTCTCATTCTTCCATAAGACATCAATGCTAATCTCTGCAGAACAAGAACAGAGTCTATGTTCTTAGCTCCTTTCTGCCCCCCCAAAGAGTCTCAGACTCGCTTAATGCTCTAAACTAAATCCCCTTCTGATTAAATTTTGCTTATATATTATGTATTTTTATTTTATTTTTATGAGTTTTCTATATGTGTGAATGTGAGTATCTCAGTATCTGTATGTTTTCTTTTGATCTTTTTTATGTTTGTTTTATCCTATTCAAGTTTCTTTGTATTTATTATTATTATTATTATTATTATTATTATCATCTATGTTTTCTAATGAGAATAAATAAATAAAGACAAGAAAGAGAAAGAAAGAAAGAAAGAAAGAAAGAAAGAAAGAAAGAAAGAAAAAAAGAAAGAAGCCGGGCAATGGTGGCTCACACCTTTAATCCCAGCACTTGGGAGGCAGAGGCAGGCAGATTTCTGAGAGGCCAGCCTGGTCTACAGAGTGAGTTCCAGGACAGCCAGGGCTATACAGAGAAACCCATGTCTTGGAAAAAGAAAGAACAGAAAAGGAAGAAAGAGTGCGGGTTTGGTGGGTGTGGAAATCTGGGAGAATTTGGAGGAGGGAAACCGTAAATCACAATAGATTGTATGAAAACAACTCTTTTCAATAAAATAAATTTGCTAGAAAGAAGGCTCTTTGGAAATGAACCTTGACAACTACTACTTGGCTAGCTCCTGTCTATACTTGCCTCAGGATAGAGCTTTGAACTGTAAAACAATGAGACAACCCCTACCTCCGCCCACCCGTGTCCGTCTTCTGCAGTACAGTTATCAAGTGGCCTTAAGTAAGGACACAGATGTGCATGGTTGCCCTTCTGTTTATGAGCTGGTGTGTGTGTGTGTGTGTGTATAAAAGAGAGGGACAGAGATAGAGACAGGGAGACAAAGAGCTAGTTTTACACTCTCTCTCTACTCTTCAGTTTTCAAAATTATAAAAAAACTGAGATAACAAAAGTTTTTACTCACGTTAATTTGAGATTCATTCTGATAACCTTTGTGCCAAATTCAAAGTATCTTACATGATAGAGGCTCAAACATTTTAGTTATTATTGTTGTTATTAAAATCATTATCTTGAATCAATTGACATTATTATAAATCCCGAGATGAAAATGCATTGTAATCAGCCTGTCAACATTCTTTTTGATGAATAGCTTTGACAGTGAAGTATCATTCTCAACATCTGACTTTCATTCGCAATAACAAGGGATAATAAATGTATAATTCATTTTTCTAATGCTTAAACCCAGCTATAAGCTGGGTATTTTTTGTATTTTCTACCATTAAAGCAAAAATCCTTATTTTTAACCATGTAAAATCTTAGATTTATATTTTGATGTACATTTTATTGAATATAAAATGTTTATGGTATCTTTGTATATGTATTTTAGTCTTATATAAATGAATCAACTTGCCCTTCTGGCAAGTTTGATAACCAAGCAGTCAATTATTGTCGAAGTTATTAATAAATAAACAATGTGGACCAAAGACAGAGCCATGAGTCCTTCTCACAGTATCCCCATTGACCTCAGTCCTTAAATCACTCTATTAGCTCAGTGATTTAGATTCTAACTACAGGGTCATGCAGCTCAAGTGTTTCTGTAGTAAATGGTTCTCTCCCACCCCCGAAACTTTCATAAATTCTGATCCTCTCTGCACTGTTTCTTAGATCCATTGTTCTAAGAAGTGAATATCTTATTTATATAACTATAGCTTAGTGTAACAAAAATTTAAAGACTAGATTAATTTTAAACGACTGCATCGTCTTCCGACGTCCCTGGTACTGAGGGAGATCCTTAGGCTGACTTTACAAGCCATGTCAGCACTTCTCTCTCTCTTCACTCAAAGGATCATTTTGTAATCCTGGTTCCACAGAGGCTGACTAAGTATTTTATAGTATTTCTCCTCCCTTCCTTCCCCATTGATAGGGGGACCACCACTTCCTCAGCACAGACTCTGTCACCTCTAGAGCATATCAAACCCAATTATTAATCTCTTTGTGATCCCGCCTATTCTTCCAGAGCAGAATCTCCTAACCATGTGACCTGCATATGAATCACACATGATTTCTGTATTTCCATTTGTAACATTGGTTCAGACGCAGACTAGTCCAGAATTCATGCTAAATTATGCCTTTCTTTTATGTTTTTAACATATGTTTGATAAGAATGGCTTAGTGTTCAAAGAATACTTTCCAATTTCTGCATTTACAGTCTGAATTTTTAAAAATGCAGTGCTAAAAGAAAGCAAGTTTTCTGGTGGTTAAAGTGTGTGACATAAAGGGGGCAAAAGGCTGAGTTGCTGCTGTCTCTGTGAAGCTTTTGTTGACTAGTTTCATTCTTAGCAAATATCTGAAGAGCATTAATGCATTTATCTCATGTGAGTTTGCACATATGGATATTCTCTAAATCATGCATATTATTATAACAAGAATGCCACCTTTTGATGCTTTATGAATTAGATAAAATTTTTAATCAAAGAATACTGCTAAAAACTTATGTAGCATATTAAAAAGCAAATGGAGACACTAACTTATATCATGGAGATAAACATACTTTGGGAAAAGTTCAATTTTTTGATGCTTATTCTTTGTTTTAACAAATATAATCTTAAGATAGCAAATATTGGCAATATCTTCAGATGTTTCCTTTAGCTATAAATTATTTTACTATCATCTTTTATCTGATCCATTCAATGGAATTATGTAGATTTTAATGGGTGGCTATTTTCTCTCCTTTCATCATAGATTTTAACTAATGATCATAAAATGTAAGACTGTGCTTATTGGACACCTTCAGTATTATTACATGACAATGACAGCTACAGGTCTATGCTGCTAAAACTCACACTACTACTATGCCATGGAGGGAACAACCTGGCCCCTACTTTCAACAAGATTTAGAAAGGTATTTAATGCAACAACTACATAGATTTTGTACAATTTGCTAAATGAACTCACAAGTTATTTTTTAAAGGAGAGTGTATTTTTTAAAGGCAGTCTAACATATATGATATGATATATAGAATAAATATTATATTTATTATATCTTTGTATACCTGCTGCTATTTCTCTAACTTGACATAATACGTTCCAGGAACTGACTTGCTTTTTCTTCTCTACAGCCTGCTTTTTCGTTTTCTTTTTCTGAATAGACCCATAATGTTCAGGGAAAATATCAAGAAAAATAAATCCCAATCTCTGCATAAAATATACCTTCATGACACACTCAAGCTGGAAATCATAGGAACCAATAAAAATGCAGGCAGCTACTGATAATGAGGTCAGAAATACAAATAAATTTACTTTTAATGAAGACTGGAGGCACAGTAATCAAAGTGTTAAAATTCATTTCATGCATATCTCATTTGCTTCTTAGCTGATATTTACCACGCAGTTCTGTGAGAAAGTAGAGGCCTAAGATGCTCCAGATAAATGGCTCAATTAATTGTACAGAGGTAGACCTCTTTGAGCTGAACCAGAGCTGTGAGCTCTTTATTAAAAGCACTATTCTGTAGCCCCTAACCTTGTTCCTTGACTCCTCTCTGGTTTCCAATTTAAACAAGTCCCCATGCGGCCTGCTCTAAAGGGCTTTGTCTCCCTGTCATTGTTAAGAGAGCGGAGGCATCCAGGAAGTGTGAAATCAGACCTCATGAGTTGAACGGTTCCCCAGGGAACGCTGGACTGCGCAGAAGGTCAAAGTCATGGGCCGGACCGTCTAAAAGTGTCTGATCGCCGGTCTGTGACACAGCAAGTTGGGGGCTAGACTGAAGAGGACTGCAATTGAACACATCTTAATTAAAGCCCACAGACAGCAAAACAAAATGTTTTCTAGGCAGCCTGTCAAATGGGGCTTAAATTTAGCTCTGCTAATGAATCTGAGCTGCTCACTGTTATTTTGTAAGATAATAAGATTCTCATCTCAGAGGCTGATAAAAAAACAAAACAAAACAAAAAACTGTAGCATGTCTTTTTCTGCTGTTTTGTTACTTAAATATTTTTCAACAATGAAGACAGTTTTCCAAAAGAAAAACATGGAAAAAGTATATGCAAATAAAGGGGCACTAAACATTTCTCTTTAATAACTACTTGTTTTCTAGACTAAGAGGCTGACATGCTACAAGTCTTTTATGAATAGCTTAGTTTAGGGGGAAATGTTCAGTTAATGGGACAATTTCAATGACTATGAA
Source organism: Rhynchomys soricoides (assembly GCA_019843965.1). NCBI lineage: Eukaryota > Metazoa > Chordata > Mammalia > Rodentia > Muridae > Rhynchomys > Rhynchomys soricoides. The sequence continues at coordinate 2,090,645 of JADRCH010000247.1, read as the reverse complement.
CCATAAATCCTCTCTCCCCCTTCTATAACTTCCTGAAAGAGATGGTACATTCATTTGCAAAGTCAGTTCACCTGGGATAGGACAGTTTTGTGTGAGCACCCTTTAACACAGAGGCAAGGTAGGGCAGCTTCTGAAAGGTTCACAGTTCTCCCATATCACTGTTCCTGAAGCTGACCGGCTGGTCTCCCTGGAGAGGCTGTGACCTCTTCCTTGGGAGCAAAACAAAAACCCCCACAAACAATAACAACCAAACCTCCTATGATCCTGGTAAAATGAGGAGGGAATGTGGAGCTACCACAGCCCAGAGCAAAGCTGAGAGAAGGGCTGCTGAGCAGAATTCACAGGCTGGAGCAAGAGGGAGGAGGGGCTCAGGAAGAGAAATCTCTTCTTTCTTTTGAAACTTGAAAGAACACTCATCAAAGCTTAAAGATAACTCACTAAATTTTCTTTAAAGAAAGCCTCACTCAATACAGAAGACATGAAATGCTCTGCTACAAGTAGAAATTAGGCCATACTTAAGGACAAAGAATAATGACTAGCCAGAATAGGACAATTTCACTCCCCCCCCCCCCCCCCCCTCACACGTGCATTCCTCAGTTGGCCTTTCTGGTCTCATAATCTGGCCAGTTTTAGAGAACATGTGATTTCATGTTGGAAAGATTGTTCCCCTGTGAACAGGACCAGACAGCCTCTAGTTTTGCTTTGACGGTACAGAGAAACCGTAATCTCTCACTGGGTAGCTGAGGGTGAGTACACCAACTTGGAAATATTTTCAGTTACTCAAACTTCTCCCCTTAAAAGAATTTAGTTCACCAAGATTTCAAGCCCTAGTGCCACTTTCTCAGGCTGTGAAAGGCTGTTCACAATTTGACTGAAATTTCAATCCACTCTTGTGCTGTGCTCAATGTGTGCATATGTGTGGGAGTTGTAAATTGAGGCCTTAACCATCAGAGTTAATCTCTTTTTTAAATCTGTATTAACCTTAATGATTTGAAGTACACTGGCCAACACTGGGCTATTGAGACAGAAGAAAAACTCCCCTTGACTATCAATAGTTTATTAGGGGCTTAACTGAAGTGACCTACTGTAGTCCTGTTCTGCTGAACAAGGCTATAGGCTTTTTGTGGAAAGGGAAGGAATTGAGGCTTTCATTAAAAAGTAATTTGTGCTTTCTACTCACTCATTCAAAGAGAGTCTCAATTGCTCTTTATTCACACAGAGTTAATACAGTATCACAATGTTTCTCAATGAAAGTGTTGTAACAAAAGAAAAATTTTACATTTTGAAAGGAAAAAATTCTTTGTAACTGTAGTAAGATTGATGGCTACTTAAAAGTTTACAGAATCTTTCTTTCCTGTGCTCATTTAACATTGGAATATTAATTAAAATTGTGCTTAAGTTATATGACTGTATATTGTAATAATTAAAAGCAATTAAAAATATATGAAAGTTGGTCACGAGTAAGTTTGTCTTATTAGGTTTGTTTAAAAGGAAGTGTTCTGAAGTCAAATATCTTCAAACTATAGCTTTATTTGTACTCAGTCAGAAAATATTTCAGGCTTAGCATAGAGAATTACTCATAATTTTAAAATCCCCTACAGTAGTGTAGATCAGTGGTTCTCAACCTATGGGTCACAACCTCCTTGGCAAACTTCTAACTCTAAAACTATATATTAAAATTCATAACAGTTGCAAAATCATAGTTATGAAGTAGCAATGAAAATAATTTTATGGTTGGGGGTCACCATGGGATAAAGGATTGTATTAAAGGGTCCTAGCATTAGGAAGGTTGACAACCACTGCTCTAGATAGATGCGCCTTGAAGACTTGAAGATGGAATACTACATTATTTCATGTCTCTTAACTTTTGTTTCACATTAGACAGAGCCTGGTTGTCACGAACCACTAAGGTGGACATCAACTTTGTGAAATTCTGTAAATAAAAGACAAAGTACATGAAGAGCTTACTTGTGTCCAAAATTGTTTACAATTTCAGAATTAAGATTATTTTAATTAATAGTATATCCAGACATTATTTTACTTAAACAGATGGCCCATAATTTTTGCCACCATCAAAAATGTCATAAAAACCACAGAAGGTCAAAGGGTGACCAAGGTCAAAGACTGAATTACCCATTTGCCCTGAATAGTTCAACATCTCTCTTGTTCAATCCATAGCCCATTAGACTATAAGGTCAGCATGGAATGAGGAATCACTAGATTTATATCCTTAAAACTGAAGGAAAAAATTTTAGATTCAGTTATTCAGGAGTCCTCAAATTAATGGTCTCGTTATCAAATAAAATTATATTTCATTGAGTCTCGAGTGGAAAGGCTATTGTTATTCACATGGACTTACATAGAACCATTAGGAAAGAAATAGCTCTATTTTTCCAACTTTGAAAGTACATGTACTTTAACTTCCATAGTGGCATACAGGCCAAGTAGGTTAACCTAGTTTGCATATTCATAAAGTTTTAAAATCAATAACAGCTTCTAAAAGGAGACAAACCCATAGAGCGGCATTGAGCTTGAATAATGTCTGGTAGTAAGCACTGGAAATAGAGGAAATATGAATCATTCCGTAAGAAACTATTATGCAGATTAATTCACTGATAACGATACAGAAAACCAAGTCTTAAGAAGAAAACGAATAAGCTCACCATTCACAAGTCCTTTATCACTAACAGCTACGGTAGCTC
>JADRCH010000247.1:1968265-2087933 GCA_019843965.1 Rhynchomys soricoides | reverse complement strand
AGTCCTTTATCACTAACAGCTACGGTAGCTCACACTCAGAGATTACAGGACCCCTAGTCCCAATATTCTCAGTCTGCCACTTATGTTTTTTAAAAAGTGTTTTTGACTTTAGTTAATGATGAGTTGATGATCATCTTTGCAAAGAAATGATAAATCCCTATATATTTATTTCTGTCACATATTATAGTCATTTGATGATATACAAATACTAAAATTTTAAATGTTGTTATTTTGAAATAAACATCTGCTGTTTAATTGTGAAGAGAATTATATTTTTATCTGATTTCAGTTCTACTGAATGAATTAAAGAAAGACACAGAGATAGTTGGATGGTAAGAAAAGTATAGTATTTGCTTCAAATAAGTCTATAAGGGCCATTGTGCTTAACATTTAGAATTATGTGCTTATTACTACAAATAATAAGCCAATGTTTTCAAGCACAGTGAAATTTCCATGGAACTGACAAGTCAGTCCTATCTTACTATCTGATTTGAGACAGATAACTCAATGGTCCCAGAACATCTCTCAGATCCATATTGAATTACATGACAAATCAGTGAGCACAGCCACATACAAAGTACTTAACTCTGCAGCTCCTAATATAAAGGCCATTGTCTCAGTTGTTACTATGCTGAACACACAGTGATACTAAAGCTAAAGAAGACACAAGACTGATTTTGCTGTTCTTAGGCATCTGTATCTTGGGTGGAAAGTAACATATAGGCCAAGTTTAGATACATAATTATTTTTGTAGTATGCTGAATAATTTGTGCAACTAGGAAATTATAGCAGCAACCGAAATATGAAGGATTCATAGTAATTACTGAGCATTCCACCACTGACCTTTTCAGTGAATGATGCAACAGATTCCATGTGTGTTTAACTTACAAGTGTATGTGCCGTGAGGGAAGCTAGTGACAACTGACAAGAGATGGTTCTGGGTTGCTCAGTGTACAGAAATGAAAATCCCTGGACATAGCAATCCTGCTATAGTTATTAAACTTTGGGAGGGTAATAACTCAGAAGTTATTTTGACTTTTGTTATTTATTTTTAGTGTATCACACTGTGTTTAATATATAGAACTGTCCAGGCAACTGGGGATTATCAAGTCTTTTGTGAGATCAACTCTGAATCTTTCTATTTAAACCATTGACTTCAATGATTTACTCAGATTAAATTCAGAGCTGGATTATTCTATCGCATAGACATGGCCCACTTTTTGATACATACAATAGGAGAATTATGTCATTTCCTACCTGTGACATCTGCAGCCATCAAACTTTCTGCTCTGATGACTTTCACCTGGAGAAATCCCACGTCTTTTAGGTTGTTAAATATCCTCAGTGGGCTCTGAAAAACCCAAACATGGGCATTAGGGGAGAAACAAAACAAAAGAAGCCTCAAAAGAAATAGGCTTAGAAAACACTAAGTTTTTTCATCATGCTGTCTCAGGGGTCAAAGAGTCATTTGTGTTTTTCCAATACAAATTATACTTCCCGTGTTAGGAATGCACACATATGCACGTGCACATGAAAACACACACTTGTGTGCATGGTCATGCACACGCACATACAATTAGTAATTAGTGATAAATGATTTTTTGAAATAAAACCACCCCAATTACTACCTATAAATAATCCTCAGCAGGTGCTGAGCAATGAGCTATGAAGCAGCTCTCTCCAATGACTTCTCTCAATGGCTTCTATTAAAGCACCTCAAAAAATCTTTCATCTGTAAATATGATAACTTGAAGATTATAATAAACAATATTAATTCTTAACTGATTGGTTACATGACACTCTTCAGACACAGGGAATTATTGAGAAAGTTAATACTAAACAAATTATTTTTCTACCATTTTATTCTTAGTGTTTAGATGAGGGATAAATTATCTAAAGACTTTGCTAATAGTTATTTCAAAGATTTATATAGTTTATAAAACTTTTAAGGGAGATATTTTAAAAAATAGGTTAAGTTAAAAATAAAATAAATTCAAAGGTAGTGAGGAAGTTTTCTTAAGTTTATAATTGTATTTGCTATACTGTATAGAATTGAGAAAGTTTTGGTAGAACCGGATGATAAAAGCTATTTCACTTCACAAATTGATTGTGATATATTAATAAGCATAGGATCTGAAGAAACTGAAGGGGATGGCAACATAAAATGACCTAGAACTCTAAAGAACAAGTCAATGCAACAGAATTTCAGAAGATTGGTATGCATTTTGTTTACATTTTATTTTGTTTTTCCTATGGTAAGGGCACTGCCTCTGATGAGCACATTAAAGACACTCAATTTCTCACCTCCTATAAAATGTCTCATCATAACATAGCTTAATATGCTTCTGCATACAAACTTACCTATCTTCTGCATACAAACTTACCTATCTTCTGCATACAAACTTACCTATCTTCTGCATACAAATTTACCTATCTTCTGCATACAAACTTACCTATCTTCTGCTTACCTATCTAAAAGTTGCTAGAGTAAAAACAGTGTCATTAGTTTCTTACTCATGTAAGGTGCATGCAAACCAAAGCTTCTACAATGCGAACTTTATCAGTGCTGGATGGCTAGTCATTATTTACACTGAAGCTATGCCCTCAGTATTCTGAGTGGAAGAAAGACAGATAAATGTGTAATCTCATAGCATGACTTTCTAAAAACAGTGTTCAGGACAAAGATTACCTCTTAATCTCTGCTATAAACAACTGTTTATCACCGAAACTTTATTTAAAAGACTCATTTGGCTGGATTTAGTTTAAACGCACTTGTGTCTCTTTTTAAATCCCTATAAATCAAATGTTTATCAATGGGGGCTTTAGGCAGCAGGGCTATGGTCCTGAGGTTTCCAGGTAATGCTGTGTCCCACAGCACTGATAAAGTTGGCCCAGGGTATTATCTCAGAGCTCACTCAATACAGTAAACCTGGTAGGAATTCTTCCCTAATGACAGGGAATTGTTTCACAGAAAGGGTTTGGCACTTTAATTTTTCCAGGAGCGATTCAAACCAAATTTCATTGTGACTAAAACATATACCAGTCAGAGTCATTTCACTCTGGGATGCTGATGGGACAGCCACAGCCACACTAACTGGGACTTCAGTTCTGAGCCCCAGGATCACATTTAGAGGGAGGGGTGATTAGAGTCTGAAGATTTCATTCTCCCAGTCACCTGACGTTTGACAATTTACTGAAATTTCTACTGTTTAGGCCAGTGACAGAGTATAATAAGAACTCAAAGAAAAAAGCAAATACATATTAGTTTAAAAATTAATTTTATTAAAAGCTCTATCAAGAGTTATTCCCACATAGTTATTTATGATATTTTAGGAGGCCTCTAAACCTGTATGGCTTTTGAAGCTAGGAATTTCCATAGCAGAGGAATCCGTGATATGCTGTGAATCCTTTCAGCCCTCAATAGATGGGAAAAGATTGAAATGCTCTGGAGAGGAGCCTCTTTATTTTTTTAATGAAAGGCTGTATAATATATTTTCTCTATGGCTGCAGCAGCTGTCAGAGAGAGCATAGCGGTTCAGCTCTATTACGGGAGAGGCAATACCCCATCCTATGGCACAGAGATGCTCTGAGGGGCCAGAGCTGATTGACAGCTTGTCACCATGACGTCTTATTCCATCTCTGTTATGGAGAAAATTAATGTCACAGCACCAGCCTTATGACTTGCTGTCATCTTAGAGCCGCTCACCTTTTATCAATGCTCTAAATAACATTTCAAGCCCAGCGTCTCACGGTGGACAATCCGGTCAAGGGACATTAAATCAGATGACTGTGAAATGTCATAATAAAAATGGAATGCTAACAACTTCTTCTCTAAACCAGCTCCTCTGGTTTTTAAACTGTGACAAGGAGAAGCAGGGGTTCAGCAAACCCGTTCTGAAAAGGTCAAACAGCAGCTCTTGGACTACTACCCATTACTACCCGCCCCTACTGACCTTCCTTCTCCCCCTCCCTGCAAAGGCGAAAAGAACAAGAAAATGGAATTAGCCACCTTTTCAAAATGTGCTGATCAAATAGTAGCTCACACAGGAATGTCTGTTTAATTTGTAGGGTTTCCCTGCTGAGCAATGACAAGATTCTCTAGAGCCGGTGATTATCAGAGCGAGCAGGGAAATTCATTACTTTTTCTACCTTGACCAGTACCAAATCTAAACAAAGTCAAATTCTTAAGTTTAACCTCAACTTTAAACACATGCACGAGTACACACACACACACATACACACACACACACACACGCACACAAGCACACACGCACACACGCACACGTGCATTTTAAAAGAAAAACGCAGAATAATTCACTGAACAAATGATCTCCTCTAGATGTTTCCTCAAAACAATGGATATTTTAGACCTCATATGAAATCCATTCATTTCATAATACATAAAGTATAAAATCCTTTAAAGCCACCAAGACTTTGCTCTTTGTCCTTGTAGTGTGGTGGGTTTACGCTAATAAAGCGCATGCGCTCTTCTGTATTACCGCTTCTTAGCAAGTGTGTGTCTCTAGAGGGATAGGAAGACTTGTGCCTGAAATCCGGGGTTACAAAAAAGCATATTTAAACATGATTTAGCTTTTAAAGTACTGGGCAGAATATAACACAAGAATTAGCTGGGATGTCAAACATTTACATTTCATTGAAATAAGTAGCATTTTGGAAAAGATGGAAAACAAAGTATTCTCATTCTGAATGGAAATAGCTGGTTAGAGTAAATCTATTCAACAACAACAAAACAATAGGTAATAGGTAGATTACTGCTAATTATGCAGACAGCACTGTCATTTTCATACACGGATGGTATCAAAATGGTGATCCAGTAGCCACACACTGGAAATGCCCAGATGAATTTTCATGTTAATATACCAATTAACTTTTCACAGTAGTTTTAATTCAGATGGCTCATTTCCCAAAACTAACGACTATGTTTTAGTGGAGTATCAAAATGTGAAATAATTTTCATAATTGCAATTATATGTTAGAAGATACTACACAAAACTTAGGCTTTGAGGTGGTTTAAAACTATCCACTATTTAGGCCTGCTAAGTCACCTCTTTTAAACTGTTTTGATAATACTATTGGTGGGTGAGTTGTACAAGCATTAGCAGACAGCTGATTCAGTGGAGATAGCCAGAATAAATTTGCTGAGGCCGACATCCTGCTAATCTGTTTGAAGAATATTGTAGAGCATTAGTACCAGCACTTCATGTTATCTGCACAGCCTGATAAGGTACATCTTTATTAAATTCAGTTATTGAAAGGATGTCAGTCAGCAAATAGGAATATTTTTTAAAAAGCCATTCTTTGTTAGTCAGAGCTTGGTTTCATGGCTGAGTGTCTGGAGGAGCCCTCTAAACACCTGGCAGTGCTGTACAATACAAGCTTTGTGATTCTAAGTAGAAAAGCTTTCCCCTAGCTTCCTGGGTACCAAGTCTTCATTGAGAGACAATGATGGAGCAAGAGCTCCCCTCTCTGTTGATTCAAGACAACTACACGGTGGAAGGTGGCAAATGTATCCTGAAAGTTTCTGGGCATAGAATGGACTGACTATTTGAAGGAGGTAAGATTTAAGAAAGGTGATTATTTCTTGGGTCTCTACCACCCTTCTACCCCACCTCAATCAGAGAGAAGGAGGCTACCTTTTAACTGCATTTCACAGTGACTTTTTAAATTGAAGGGGTGAAGTTAGGCTTTTCTCGTAAGCATCACTCGTGAATATTCTCTCAGCATGCCAGGAACCTCATTTTAGATTTAGAAAGACAAGTCTTCTTTGCAATTACACAGAACCAAGGATTAATATTAAAGGGATGCATAAATTTGAGTTTTCTTTATGGAAAGTTTTATGTGTGTGTGTGTGTGTGTGTGTGTGTGTGTGTGTGTGTATGACAAAAATCACAAAGTAGAATCCAGAATATGCTCTGCAGTGGATTCTGGAGTTGACCAAGCTATAGACAATGGGCAATGTCCACTTTAGCTCCTACAGAGCTGCTTGGCATCAGCATGAGCCTGCCTTCTGCCCATCAAACACCTCCTCTGAAATCCCCTTGTCAGTCTGGGTCCACTGTTTATTGTGGACTCACATTGTCACACTGGGTCTGGAAGGAAGATCATTCATACGTACATATCTCTTTAATATCTCTTCCCGCTCCTTCTGGTCCTCCATGGAGTTGACAGAGAGGTCAGATATACTGACTGTGGCAGAGGCTGTCAGAGTGACAAGCAGAACCAGGTGGCCCTCACCCTCTTCCAGCTGTAACTCCAGCTTGTGCGTTTGCTCCCTACTAAGGGACGACAGGTCAACCTGGCACCTAGAAACAAATGTTTTGAATTAGCACGTGGCAGTTTTCACCACATCAAACAGAAATGGGTTTGTTGGAGCCCTGTGAAAGATAAAGTGATAGAAATACCATCTGGGCCAGTGGGAGAAAAATCAACTGATTTTCTTCACAAAAATCAGGCCTTGGCTATTATGGAGCTGTTAACTTCTTATTTCCTGTAAGATTCAGATTTACGTGAAGTTGAATTATTATATCCTCTGATACCTGATTCATTAATTGGTGGAATTACTTGCTCCAATGTAAGCTGAAGCAAACTACCAAATGCCTTGCATTCTTTTCATAAACACGTCGAGTGGTTTTGAGGGGCTGATACTATAGTGACTGCAAGCCTACTTGTCTGAGAGAATGGGGGTGACAGGGAAAAAGAAAAGACATTTCAGACAAGAAACAGGGCTGGCAAGATTGTTCAGGGGGTGAAGTTGCTGGCTGCTAAGCGTGGACACCTGAGTTCCAAGTCTGAGATCCACATGCTGGACGGAGTGAAACGGTTCCCAAAAAATATCCTTTAACTCATGTACTGTAACGCATATCAAAAATGTATTGAAAATTAAGAAATAGCCAATTATCAAAGTAAATGTTCTCAATATAGCATAAATGGGATGAGCACCTATCAAGAAGAGATGAAATAAAATTCCTACTTCTTTTCATTCTTCACTATAGCATTTATGTTTTTGTTTTAAAATTGCTTTAAAATAATAGTATAATGTTATTTAAAGTCTTCAGAGATTTAACCTGAATTCAGATGTGTCTCTCAAGAGATTTTAAAACACGGATCAAAGTCTGACATTCAGCTTTTTGTCTGTACAACATTAACAATGCCTATGACTAGATACAAGATATGTGATAAATGTTATTTTTAAGAGAGTTTGTAATTAGTTTGTAACACTTCTGGGAAGACACCTTCCAAATGCTAGAATAGATACTAGAAACCTCACTGATTCTAATAATATAGCATTCAATTCAAAGTAATATCACTGATTCTCCCTAATGGTAATAAAATAAAATAAAACCCAAAACATATCAAATGCCTTATGTAACATTCTAATTGTAATTAGAATGAAGTTCCCAATAACATCCAGAGTAACTTGAAAGCTAAAACACATCAATGAAATCACCCAAAAAAGCAATCAAAAAGGAGAAAAGAAAATAATTTTAGTGGTCTGCCCAGCACTAGACTGACTGCTGGCCCAGGAGGCCCAGGAGCAGAGCACTAGGTAACTGAGTGGGAACTGTGATCAGGACAGAGTGTTGGCTGAGTACACTTAGGACCGAGTAAGCGCTTCCCTTCATGTTATTCCTTTTTATCCCCAGCCAGCGCCCAGCTAGTTTAATCATGTACTTCCCAGGCCCTGCCTTCCGTAGCCTTGGAAGGGATGCTGCATTACCATACACAGAAAGGCACAGAACAACGCGCCTCCTGCACGGTTCCCTTCCAAAGTCGCGGCCATGCGCAGGCTGTATGATGATTAAGCTCCCTGGGTTTCAGTGTCGCAAAAAGTGCTTTCAAGATAATCTGCTCAAAATATAATCTCAAGATAAATTGCATACCAGTAACTTTCAGATGGAACCAGACCCGTAGATTTATTGTATGTTTGTGTGTTGTGCCAAATAAAAGTTTAATTTTAAACTTAATATTTTTTAATACAGGACAAATATTCCCTGAATTAGTAAATGTCACCAAATCGCTCTACCTACTCCTGTAGGTAGTAAGGATGTGCAAGTCCTGCAATCTGCTACTTGCCAATGAAAACCAGAGGCAGGGAAACTGCACGACGTAAATGGACACACGCAGTTAGGATCTGAGCCAGAATCAGTCCCTGGGCCCCTGGGATGAATGATCCAATCATTCTCCTCTACAAAACTGTCACTGAGTAACCACACTCTTGGAGGGATGTGTGCAGTTAGCAGTGCTTCTAAGACATGGCCAGACATTTTGGTTATAGAAAACATCTCAGTTTCTTAGTATAGAATTGTGTTGTTCTTATTTCAATGTTTTAAACTACATATAAATTAGGGACGCAAGCTACAAGTTATGTTCTTATAAGTAAAGAGCATTTCACAAATTTAAATTTAAAAACTATGACACTAGTAAAATTTAAACAAGATAAATTTAGAGAAATACATTTGTTTTCTGCATCAACCAAAACTTCCATATTGAATATGCTCATAGGGAGAGCTAAGATAGTTCGTGTGTATTGTTTCAGCATTTTAAGTCTCCCAATTTTAATACAAAGAACAACAATATTCTGGACATGAGGGTGTTAAGTGGCTTCCAGCTCTTCATTGTGGCTACCAGACTTCCTATTTATCTAAATTTTTGCCCAGCAAGACATCTCATTTTAACTGTCTTTTTTTTTTTTTAACAACTTAGCCAAGCTGTCTTGTTAACTTGAAGATAAAGTTTGCATTACAGCTTCATTGCTGAGTGTCCGATCAAATGATTGCTAGGATCGGGCGTAGCAAAAGAATTTTCCATCTCCCTTCAGCTTTTGAACAAATATGAACAAAGACAGAACCCTTGTGGCATAGTCTACTGCCCTGTGAATATAGTACTAAGCGGTGTGGGATGAAGTGCCTGTGCTTGGCTCACCTCTACTGATGTGCCCCTCACAAAAGAAGGATTCATCATAGACGCACTATAGAAGGGAGTGATTATCCAGGGGACCCAGGAAGAAAGAATGGTTTTCAAAAATCAAAATGCAAAATTAATGCTTTTAAAAAAGCACTAATATAAATTCATGAACTCTAACTATACTTTGACAGAGATGAAGACGCCAGAGTCACAGTTCCTTACTTCCAGCCCTATGTCCCACTAATTAGTTGTATGACCTTTTCCATGACAACTTTACCACTTGAATTTCACTTTTCTCATCAGCAGCTATGAACTAATTGAACTGATGAACTCTGAATTTCCAGAGTCCCCAATCTCAGGGTTTGTGATAATTCTATCCATGTTTACACTTGTGTCTTTTCTGCCTTGTAGTTCTACAAACTAAAACGTAAACAGACATGTTTATAAATAATAAAATATTATTTCTTGCCTCTTCCCCCCCCCACCCTCTTTCTTTCTTTGATTTATTTACCCCAGTCATTTCACACATCCACACACTGACTCACTATCAAGTGCCCGAGGGTCCGATCCTCTTAGATTTCTAGGGGTTGACTATTTTAAAACTAGGTTCTCGTATCTTTATTTTAGAACCCTGAACACCACTAACTTGGTGTTACAGTAAACAAGGTTATTGGACTTCAGAGGATATTACCAAGGGTTCAGAATGCTGAACTGAAAAACTCATTTGTATTACCATATTAGGCAAATCACTTAAGCTCTTTGTGTTTTATATTTACTTTACTTTTTTATTTTATTATTTTATTTTGAGATGGGCTATCTATGTGTAGTTCTGGCTAGCTTGAAACTCATTATATAGACCAGGCTGGCTCAACCTCACAGAGCTCTACCTACCAGCTTTTGCATCTTGAGAGAATGCTGGGGCAAGGTAAGCACCATCACACCCAGCTCAGCCTTACTTGTCAAACAGAAATTCGAGGAAAAATGCTTTCTCTTAGCTAGAGTTGTAAGAGCAGAAAATCACAGACATTCAGAAGGTATAATTGCTTTCCTGTTCACTAACACCTTCACTTTAGTTTGCACTCTGAACTATCACTACCCAATCCCAACTTACCAATCAGTCAATCAACTATTAGTCAAAGCAGAATTAACAGTGAGGGAAACTTCACAGACATATTGCTGCATTCCAAAATGAGAATATTGAGGTTCGGAGATCAAAGAGCTGAGATCACGTTTCCTAACGTCTGTATCAGAACTCGAATCTATAACATATGTACATTTAGACTCCTTAAACTTATGAAAGAATGATTACTCATCTTAATTAAATAATATTTTGTTCCTGAGAATTGAAGGAGGAACCTGGGCTCATGGCACATTTTCTTCTCTATGTCTTGCCTCTGCTGCCCTTGAACTGATGACGGTTTCTTCCCACATACAACAATCCTTATACCCTTCGTGTGTTGGAGTGGGTCTGCAGGGGCACAACAAGTAGGTGTTGGAGCTACTTGAAGTCACTTTTTACTAAAATATAAGAGTCCAGGATTACCTGATAATGGGTATGCACACTGACCCGGGGTGGCCTGGACACCAAACAGTAGCGGAAGAAGACATGGAAGTAGTCTAAAATAATCCTCACAAAATGCACAAATGGTTTAAAAATACCCCTGTAAATAACTGTGGACTAAAGATAATGCTAACTAAGTATGCATAAGAGAGCATCTATGACAGAAACCTGGAGTGAGGATACTTCTCCTACTTATGGTCGCTCAGTGTTAGACAGAGTGAACCATGAATCACTGCAGGTACAATCAGCCAGAACAGTCTGATTTATGCAGGCAGAATATTTGAGACAGAAATTTATATCAATTTCTTTAACAGTAAATTTCAAAGTATAGATTATATCCTGAAGTACTAGCTAGATATTTTGAAGGCATCATGTGTAGCAAGATATTTTAAAATGAAGAGAAAAAGAAGCCTCTAGGATTTCACTGGGGTGTGGGGAAGGTATTTGAAAAGCAACAACAACAATAACAATAACAACAACAGTTTGGCACACTTTTTTTGAAAAACTCAATTTACAGAAAGGTTATAAAAAGCTTTAAAACAATGTCCTAATATACGAGATCTACTTTATATTACTATAACCAACGGCCTATAAAATAATACAGATTCTTCTATTATGAATCAGTATAGATCACACTTCTTTGGAATGTTGGACATGGAAAGAATTCAGCATGGAACCACTGATGTGTTTCCGAGTTATCTCCATTACCAACATTAAATGAGAACTAGCATGGCTAAGTTTCTGTTGTCCAAAGCTACAAGAGTTCAGCTGGGTTGGGGAAATTTCTCTATTAGAACACACTTCTGTAAATTTGCAAACTTCCTTATTCATGGCTTTGAAGATAAATTACTGAATTAACACATCGAATCAATATGTACCTATAGGTTCAATATGTGGTACCAAGAAATGATCCTTTGCCCATTACTTAGGAAATGTTGAAATGAGCACAAATTTAAAACTTTCCAAAGGGAAAAAAAAAACTCATCAATAAAAGATTAAAAAATTTAAATGCTATCTATCATCTTAAGCAAATATCTTAGCACACAAAACCAGGAGCTGGTTCTTTGAGAAAATCAACAAGATAAATAAAACCTTAGCTAGCCTAACCAGAGGTCACAGAGACAGTATCCAAATTAACAAAATCAGAAATGAAAAGAGAGATATAACAACAGATTCTGAGGAAATTCAAAAAATCATCAGATCCTACTACAAAAGCCTATACACAACAAAATTGGTAAATCTGGAAGAAAAGGACAAGTTTCTAGACAGATACCAATTACCAAATTTAAATCAGGATCGGATAAGCCTTCTAAACAGTCCAATAACCCCTAAAGAAATAGAAGCAGTCATTAAAAGTCTCCCAACCAAAAAAAGCCCAGGACCAGAGGGGTTCATGCAGAATTCTATCAGACCTTCAAAGAAGACCTAATACCAATACTGTTCAATCTATTCCACAAAATAGAAATAGAAGGAACACTACCCAATTCATTCTATGAGGCCACAGTCACAGTGATATCAAAACCTCACAAAGACCCAACAATAAAAGAAAACTTCAGACCAATTTCCCTTATGAATATCGATGCAAAAGTACTCAATAAAATTCTTGCAAACCGAATCCAAGAACACATCAAAACAATCATTCACCATGATCAAGTAGGCTTCATGCCAGTGATGCAAGGATGGTTCAATATCCAGAAATCCATCAATGTAATCCACTACATAAACAAACTCAAAGGAAAAAACTACATGGTTAGGGCTAGAGAGATGGCTCAGCGGTTAAAAGCACTGATTACTCTTCCAGAGGTCCTGAGTTCAATACCCAGCAACCACATGGTGGCTCACAACTGTTTGTAATGGGGATCTGATGCCCTCTTCTGGTGTGTCTGAAGACAGAGACAGTGTACTCACATTTATGAAATAAATGAATAAATATTTAAAACAAAGGCTTAAAAAAACCCACATGGTCATTTCATTAGATGGTGAAAAAGCATTTGACAAAATTCAACATCTCTTCATGATAAAATTCTTGGAAAGAACAGGAATTCAAGGCCTATACCTAAACATAGTAAAAGCAATATACAGCAAACCAGTAGCCAACATCAAATTAAATGGAGAGAAACTCGAAGCAATCCCACTAAAATCAGGGACTAGTCAAGGCTGCCCTCTCTCTCCCTACCTATTCAATACAGTACTTGAAGTTCTAGCTAGAGCAATTAGACAACAAAAGGAGGCCAACGGGATACAAATTGGAAAGAAAGAAATCAAAATATCACTATTTGCAGATGATATGATCTTGTACTTAACTGTCCTGAAAAACTCCATGAGAGAACTGCTACAGCTGATAAACAACTTCAGCAAAGTGGCTGGATATAAAATTAACTCAAACAAATCAGTAGCCTTTCTATACTCGAAGGATAAATGGCTGAGAAAGAAATTAGGGAAATGACACCCTTCACAATTGTCACAAACAATATAAAGTATCTTGGTGTGACTCTAACCAAACAAGTAAAAGCTCTGTATGACAAGAACTTCAAGTCTATGAAGAAAGAAATCGAAGAAGATCTCAGAAGATAGAAAGATCTCCCATGCTCATGGATTGGCAGGATTAATATAATTAAAATGGCCATTCTGCCGAAAGCAATCTATAGATTCAATGCAATCCTCATCAAAATTCCAACTCAATCCTTCATAGACTTAGAATGAGCAATTCTCAAATTCATTTGGAATAACAAAAAACCCAGGATAGCAAAAACTATTCTCAACAATAAAACAACTTCTGGGGGAATCAACATCTCTGACCTCAAGCTGTACTACCGAGCAGTAGTGATAAGAACTGTTTGGAATTGGTACAGTGACAGGCAGGTAGATCAATGGAATAGAATTGAAGACCCAGAAATGAACCCACACACTTCTGGTCACTTGATCTTTGACAAAGGAGCTAAAACCATCCAATGGAAACAAGAGAGCATTTTCAACAAATGGTGTTGGTTCAATGGCAGTCAACATATAGAAGGATGCAAATTGATCCATTCCTATCTCCCTGTACAAAGCTCAAGTCCAAGTGGATCATGGACCTCCACACAAAACCAGATACACTGAATGTAATAGAAGAGAAAGTGGGGGAAAGTCTCGAACATATGGGCACAAGGGAAAAGTTCCTGAACAGAACACCAAAGGCTTATGCTGTAAGATCAAGAATTGACAAATGGGACCTCATAAAATTGCAAAGCTTCTGTAAAGCAAAGGACACTGTCAATAGGACAAAACAGCAACTAACAGATTGGGAAAAGATCTTTACCAATTTTAAATCAGATAGAGGACTAATATCTAACATATACAAAGAACTCAAGAAGTTAGACTCCAGAGATCCAAATAACCCTATCAAAAAGTGGGGAACAGAGAGCTAACAGAGAATTGTCAACTAAGGAATCTAGAAGGGCTGAGAAGCACCTAAAGAAATGTTCAACATCCTTAGTCACCAGGGAAATGCAAATCAAAACAACCCTGAGATTCCACCTCACACCAGTCAGAATAGCTAAGATCAAAAATTCAGGTGACAGCAGATGCTGGCGAGGATGTGGAGAAAGAGGAACAGTCCCCCATTGCTTGTGGGATTGCAAGTTGATACTACCTCTCTGGAAATCAGTTTGGTGGACCCTCAGAAAAATGAACATAATACTACCCGAGGACCCAGCTATTCCACTCCTGGGTATATACCCAGAAGATGCTCCAAATAAAGACCCATGCTCCAGTATGTTCATAGCAGCCATATTTATAATAGCCAGTAGCTGGAAACAACCCAGATGTCCCTCAACAGAGGAATGGATACAGAAAATGTGGTACATTTACACAATGGAATACTATTCAGCTATTAAAAACAATGACTTCATGAAATTCTTAGGCAAATGGATGGAACTTGAAAATAACATCCTGAGCAATACCTGAGGAACCAGCTATTCCACTCCTGGGCATATTCCCAGTAGATGCCCCAACATGTAATAAAGATACATGCTCCACTATGTTCATAGCAGCCATATTTATACTAGCCAGAAGCTGGAAACAAACCAGATGTCCCTCAACAGAGGGATGGATACAGAAAATGTGGTACATTTACACAATGGAATACTACTCAGGTATTAAAAACAATGACTTCATGGAATTTGAAAGCAAATGGATGGAATTTGAAAATATCATCCTGAGTGAGGTAACTCAGTCACAAAAGAATGAACATGGTATGTACTCACTGATAAGTGGACAATAGCCCAAAAGTTTGGAATATCCAAGTCACTTCACAGCAACCATTGGGCTGAGTGTGAGGTCCTAGATGGAGGAGTTGGAGAAGGGACTAAAGGAGCTGAGGGAGTTTGCAGCCCCATGGAAGGAGCAACAGTGTCCACTGGCCTGACCCCTCAATGCTCCCGGAGACTGGACCACCAACCAAAGAATTCACATGGAGGGACCCATGGTCCTGGCCATGTATGTGGCAGATGAGGGTCTTGTTAGCCATCAAGGGAAGGAGAGGCCTGTGGGCCTGAGGGTGTTAGATGCCTCAGTATAGGGGAATGCCTAGGAGGAAAGATGAGAGTGGGTGGGTGGACAGGGGAATACCCTCACAGAGGCAGGGGGAGGAGGGAGGTGCTAGGGGAGTTCCAAAGGGGAGACCTGGAAAGGGGGAAACATTTGAAATATAAATAAAGAATCAAAAAAAGAAGTTAGACTCCAGAGAACCAAATAGCCCTATCAAAAAATGGGGAACAGTGCTAAACAGAGAACTCTCAACTGAGGAAACTCGAAGGGCTGAGAAGCACCTAAAGAAATGTTCAACATCCTCAGTCATCAGGGAAATGCAAATCAAAACAGCCCTCAGATTCTACCTCACACCAGTCAGAATGGCTAAGATCAAAAAAAACTCAGGTGATAGCAGATACTGTCCAGGATGTGGAGAAAGAGGAACACTCCTCCATTTTTGTTGGGATTGTAAGCTGGTACAGCCACTCAGGAAATCAGTTTGGCGGACCCTCAGACAAGACTGTTAGATGCAGAGAAGAACAGAACGGGGAGGCTGCTGCCATGGTCTGAGTGGAAGCAGGTAGATGTCAACCTGGAGTTGCAGTGACAAGGGTGATGAGGGTCCCCAAAGGTCCATGTACTGAAGGATTCTCTCAGAGCCTGATGATATGGGAATAGATATAGATGCTTTAAGAAGTTAGTCTCATGGAAGATCTTCATGTCATCCAGGCTATTCTGGATGAAAAACAGGACTGCTGGTGTGTTTGATGAATGTGAGTCAAAAAAAAAAAAAAAAAAAAAGATTAAAAAGTGACTCTGGTATTTTCAGTGTTAGCAAAGAACAAAGGAAAACCTTGAAAGAAGAGATTTCGGGCATTGGGGTGTCTTGGGGTGCTACACTGATGCAACATCTTAATTACTCAAATAGTAATAGCAGTAAGTTGACTATGAGAATCTGGGGCTGAAAGAAGAGTAGAGTGAGCAGTACCTTGGTAGTTCTCAGACCGTAGGTGGTGCAGGAAGCATATGAAGCAATACACCCACTGGAGGAGCAAGTGTAGGCAGAGAAATAGCCTGAGGGATGAATTCTGAAGAGTTTGCTCTATGGTTCGAGAGTGACAAGGACAGAAAATCCAAAGGAGTCTCCAGAGCAGGAGGAAATATGGTATCTTGGGAGTTAGGTGAAAATATGTTTCAAGTCAGCTAATCCCTGCTCTGCTGCTTGGCAAGCTGAGGTGGCCAGAGGGCCACATGACTTGGGGTTGATGAAAGCCTGACCTCATGAATTCCAGTAAGAATGGAGGGAGGCAGTTTTCACTGCTAAAGTATTTATGCTTCACCACCCCAGGCTTGAACCCATTTCTTATTTCATCATGATAAACCAGCCTTACTATTGAGTTTACA
Organism: Rhynchomys soricoides; assembly: GCA_019843965.1. Taxonomy (NCBI): domain Eukaryota; kingdom Metazoa; phylum Chordata; class Mammalia; order Rodentia; family Muridae; genus Rhynchomys; species Rhynchomys soricoides. Next base: position 2,071,534 of record JADRCH010000247.1, on the reverse strand, counting down.
TTTATAAAATATACTTTCAAAAATATGTGGCCCAGCATTGAAACAGCAAAGAAACAACAAAATAGCCTAAGCCCAGAAGCAAGGGAAAGTGAGGAAGCCTTGGTCTCCTCTCTGCCAAATCTCTTTTCCACTGACTGCACAGGACAGCCTATGACATTTTTACAATATTCAAAGTTAAAAATTCTTCCCAAAGAAAACAATGCATAAACGATAACGTCATTATGAAATAAAAACAGAAAAGGGTGAAGAAGAACCCCATGAAGGCTGTAGCCAGAGCGGGAGAGTGGGTCTTAGAGCACAGCCCCTTCATTCTGGAAAGTAATGAATGAACAGGTTCCACTTTTATTACCTGATTGACAAGACAGGAGCTGTTTCGGTAAACTATGAAAAGAGGTGAGTGTTCCGAAGCAGCTAGATTCTAACTTCCCAAGGAGAGAGCTACAGTCAAATACACAGCTGCAATGAAATAATTCTGAGACTCACAGATATACACTAGGACTTAAGCTGGCGGAAGGCACCAAAGTGAACAAAATAACTGTGAGCAAACTCAGACAATAATAGTTTTCTGAGGGGATCAGTGTGACAAAGATCCCTGCTTTTAAAAAGATTGAAGTATATAATGCAATTCCTAGGCCACAGTTGTGACCTTCATTTACACGTAAGGTATAAGGCATTAACAGAAATGTAGCTTCATCTTCCATGTTACAAGCATAAGATGAAAACTACTGCTTAAATAGGTTTGTCAGAATCATCTAAATAAAACTGAAGAGCGTAGTATGTTGGATTAGATTCCTGTGTTTACTTTTAGACTAAAATTTCCTTTACTCTGGGAATGTATGAATTCTCTTTGGATTGTAAATTCAGTGACTTGGAATGCCTGTGAACAACAGCAAAGAAAGATTCTTTAAGACAACAAAGCCCTCTGCGCACCATGCTTTTTTCAGTGCTGGCAAGTTTCCTCACATTTTGCTGCAATGCACATATGTAACTGTCAAAAAATATAAAAATAGGCTTGGTAATAAGAACACAATTCCTATCATTCAATTGGTCGACCCAAATAACCTTAACTTTGTAGAGAAATGTCACAGAACCTCAGAATACATTTTGCTGTGTTATCAGATTAGCGTGGATCTGCCTCACTGGTGTTCTTCCTTTTTTAAAGTTCTGTAACTCTTTACAGATTTATGAACTCCTAAGAGATTACAAGGATCCTCACAGGGAGTTGTAGGACATGATGCATTTTATGGTCAAAACATGCTTTGTGAAAACAAACATCATCACTGAGCACTTTCCAGCCTTGAATGTGTTCTTTGTTCCTCTAAGTGTCTCATATCAGATGAAATTCCTCATTTCCAACTCCCATAACTTTTGTGCACAATAATTCTGACATCTGGAGAAAATTTCTGGATATCAATTTGAAATTGCCTGTTCATCAAGTAGGCAAGGCTGCCACCCACTGGTCATTCTTTGAATCTATGCTTTTCTGTCCTGGGCAGTGCTGTAATTGTAGACAGTGATTATCATGTTTCCCCCTTGTTCCAAAACCTTCCGCATCTTGAGTTTTAAAAAATAGTTATGGGTGTGGTTGTTTTGAAATATCAAATCTGTTCTGTACCCAACACTGCCGTAAAATCTGCTGAGGGGACCCTGGTCCTTTGTTTGACTTGCCTTCTGCATTTGGTGAGAAAGGAGGTTATCAATGCTAGCCTTGGGGTTTCCACACCCTAGAAAAATAAAAGAATTCTAGAAAATAAGAGAAGGTTCCTTCTTTTGAAACTGTAAACATCATTTACAACAACCAAATTTAAAGAAAACATTCTTTCAACAAAACCTTGCCATCTCTAAGGTAAATGAAACAGCAGTTTGCACAAACCTTCCAATAAAGTCATCTCTTTTCCCAGCATCTTTGTCCCAGGCAGTGATGTCCATGATCCCGCCTCTTTCTTCATAGAGATGGAAATCAAATTGCTCCCTCCACTGAGGGTTTAAAGTTTTGGGCATAATCTGGAAAGCAGAAACGTTATTGTATTATTTATAGTAGTATTTAAGAATCAATTTGAGACACTGTAGAAAGTCTTGTTAGGGGCAATAGTTCATTCAACCAAAGCTTCCAGCATGAACTTGTATGTAAACCATCCGTGTTGTTCAGTAGACTTTTATGGACATGACCAAAGAAATCAAAAGTAAGCCCTTGACTATCTTACACAACATACGCAAAATATGAAATACAAAGAAAAGGTAGCTTGTCCTCAAAATAACTCATTCAGACACTGACATTTATTCAGTCACAGTTTCTGTCTGAAGGAAGAACACATAGTCAGTTATCTTGTAATGAAAGATCTTAATCCTGTAAGAAGATGAAAATTATCAGAGTTCCTGCTTCCCCTTACTCCACGTGCACATGGATTCTAGAATGTATGAAAAGCAGACAGTGGGCGGTGTGGGAGTGGAAGTAGATTTGGGGCAGCTCAGCACACCTTGCCTTTAGTAGTTAATATCACTGTGCTATTCCACTTCTCTTACAGGGAGATGGCACATATGTGTGCTCTTCATGCCACATAAACAATAGGACATCTAGACTGCAATTTTGTGACTTCAAGAATTCAGAGAAGACACCTTGTAAACCAATAAACTTAGTTACCAATATCAATGTGCTATAAATTCCATTTAACATTTGGTTAGGCCAAACTCATATTTGTTTCTTTGTCATTCTTTTTTTCAAAGGTCAAATGTAGAGGCCTTTCTTCTCTTTAACAGATAGATCTTTAGATGGGAAGAGTTTGAAAGCAATGATGGATGAGTATGCAAGGCAATGCAAATGAATCACAACTTTAAAGTTCGTAATCTGAGATTAATCTGTAATAAATCATGGACAGAAAGAGCAAACAGAGACATGTGTCCATACTGGGGTTCATATTTCATATCTAAAGAGCAGAATTATAAAACTAAGCCTAGTAGAACATGCAAATTGTGTTAAGAGAAAACAGAAGTGGCCGTAGATATCTATCTTTGGAAATAGCTGTTTTAAAATTTGTTCTTAAGCTCCTGGTGACAGACTTAGATGGGTGTTGTGATAAGTCAAATGTCCTGTGAAGCTTAGATGAACTCCTATGGAGTTTTGGAATGTAGTCCAGTTTTTAAAATCTTATCATAAACAGAGTAACTTTTCAGTGTTTGATATTAGGATTGTCTTTCCCACATAACTTTCTTCCAGTTAAAAGTTATATCTAAAATTTCTATTTGGGCCTCTATAAGATTCCCAAACAGCCTGGGAATAATACCCTCTGCCTGGTAATGAGTCAGTTTTGTGATGCTTTGAATTAAGGTACCAATGAAGACTTTCTCTGCTAAAAGGAAACTAGACAGGGGGTTGGCCCGAAAAAAATCTATGCAGATGAGTCCACCAAAGGCAATTTGGTTTTACAAAAATGGAATGTGATCTTTATGTAATTCACAATGGATGGGAGTGCTCATCTCAAGCTGTCTCTAAATGTTAGCTGTACAAACTGAAAGCTGATAAAATTACACATAACAAGACATAGTCCTGGACAGTAAGTCTTTGTCATTATCATTAGCTTTATAAGTAACATGCTCCTACTATTACTTAATATATTACTTCTAAGAAAAAAATCTCACTCTACAAATATTAGTACTGCCACTAATCTTCCTCTTCCCGCTTTTAGCATTTACTGGGTACTTAGGATCACAGCAGTAGCCTAGGCCTTCTTCTATGTCTATTATACACCTATTGAATCTCTTCAATAACTTGCTTGGGTAAGCATTATTTTAGCTCTATTTCTGCATTGCTATTGCTCATGCCTTGTAGCAACAGCAGAGGTGTGGCACTTTGTTTCCTAAAAACATGTAAACGTCGTGGATATGACATGGGCATTGCAATCATGAACACATGCTAGGTGGGGGTCAATTTGGGAAGAAATAAATGCTTGGCAGGAGGGTGAGGGGAGAAAGAAGAGAAGTGAATTGTAATTGTACTCCATTTTACACAACCATGATAGAAAATTTAAAGTTATGATATGATTAAATAAAATACAAAACAACTTTTCAAAACTCCTTTGGTCTCTATTGGTCAAAGTCAGATTGGATAAAATGACTTAGAGTAATCTGAAAGACTTTCACTGAATGTGAAATCATGCATGTATCAGAGCTGGCCCATGTCAACACCCTCCATCTTTTCTGTGTACAGATATGTTATGCTCTTTCTGGGGTATTATTGTTTGTTTTCTCCATAAATGTGGAAAATGTTTTTTCACAAAGGAGCTGGCTCCTGTGTACTAGATGAAAACATTGAGGGAGAAGAGTGTTTCACTGCAGGCTACCTGGCACCCAAACCACCAGCCAACTTTGCTTCAGACATGTTCCAAAGTTCTCATTTCAAAAGGTACCCACCATTCACATCTCCCAAAGTCTGGCTGGTCCCTGGTCAGAACCTTCCCAACAGAGATAGGAGCACAGATGGATGGGGACTTACCTTGCTCTTGTACTTCTGATGGCCTAGCCGGAACTTCACATATGGATCACTTAGCCCATTGGAATCCATTGCTTTGAGGTCTCGACCCTCAATCAAGGTGATACTGACTATTCCTCTCCACAGATGTGATTTCCTGTGCTGGTCTGACAGGCGTAAACTTTGGGTCTGAAACTTTGGCAAAGAGGAAATAAGTTAGCTTATTGTGTTTTAAACTGTAATCTTTGAGTTGACCTGGTTCTTTTTCCTGGTATAGTCTTCCAGATAGAAGTTAGTCAACTATTATGGTTAAAAGAAAAAATAATTTATGGAGTATTATGTATTAGTTATAAAGTTATTAACAGATTATGAAGCATCAATTCCTGTTTTGCTGAGGAGTGTCCGAGTACTGAAACCTCTCATCTCCTCAAAGTTAAAGATAGAGATATGCCTGTGTTAAAATGAGACATGAAATGAGACCACAGCTATGCTACCCTATTTAATTTTAAACATTTTAACTTTTAGGAGTTATTTTTCTATATTAGAAATAGATTCTTCTTATGACTTTAAGCTAATAGTTTAATGAAAGTAAGCCTTAGAAAAATTTAAAACTGTCTTATTATCTTAGGGGATAAATGACTTTCTGGAGAACCACCTAAGGGACAAGAGAGCATAAAACTTTAGCTTACCAGAAACCTTGCTTCTCTCTTAAACTTGCATCACAAATATTTACAATTATTTTTCATTAAAAATTTGATTTATATTGGTATGCATCTGAATCTTTCCTTCATTCTGTTGTATGAACTCATTCTTATTAATAATTTCTAATATGCTCAATTCTAAATCACAATATTCAGGCCAGTGAACAAGTACAAAAATTTTTCAAATTTATCGATTCTACTAAAACATCTACATGATTTAAAAAAAAAAGCTGAATATCACTTAAAACAATCTGGAGAAAGAGTAGTAACAATAACATGTTTGATTGGAATCAGCAAGAGATGACACAGAACCATTGCTTCTGTTAAGTGCATTTGTCCCACTTACAACAGTTTCATGAAGAAATTCAGCTCTCCACAGGTAAGTTATAGGTTAGCTTTATTTGACGATGAATCCTTTCTACATCAACTACATGAACTTACAGCCTGCCTTGTTCACTCTCTTCCTATTTTGACACATAGAGTTTCTATACCATAGTAACACTATTTTTACATGTGATCATAAAAAGGTCATGTATTTTGAGGTGCATTTATCAGGAAAATAAAAACTTAAGTTTTTCAAAAGATGCCTGTTCTAGTATTGGTACTATTCCAGTGGAAATCGTTGTAAACAATGGTATACTTGTCCTACAGCAACTTTCGGGCACGGTGCTGCCTCTGCCTTCTTAACATCAACACACACCTCACCAGGGAGACTCTAGAGCAGTGTTTGCATGACTCCAGAAGGCCAAGAGAAGACTCAGAGAGTGCATCAAGTTCCAGAGAACTCTGCCTTCTCTGCCTCCATCTGTTCTGCACACTGGACTTCTACACTGGGTTTTATTTGAATGAAGCATTTCTTAAAACAATTGCTTAGAATTCATTGCACCAAACAATGGCTGAGGATTTTCATTTGTCTTGTCAATTGATTAGTTGTGATAGTGTTGAGGATTGAACCTGGGGCCTCTTGCATGTAGGCAATCACACTATCACAGAACTATCTTGTCACTAGGTTGTGATTGATTGAACAGTTGATGCTGAGATGGTACACCAGCTGCACTTAGAGTCCATTCTAAACTTTGGCTGTGAGAGCTTTACTGGGAAGTATGATTGGCAAAGGAGGACAACAAGTATTACAGCAAGTAAGAAGACAATCTTGTTAGTACAGAACACACATAAGTAGCAGCCGGTTCACACAGAGCTTCGTATTTTAAAAGTGTGCTCATGTCCACTGTAGCATTTGGCTTCAACTCAAAATGTACATAAATGTCAGGCCTCAGCCCCTAGTTACTGATGAGTAATCAAGGCACAGAGTGTTGAGCTACTAAATAGTGGATGTAGGACTAGAATCCTGGATTTCTGAGTTTTAATCTTAATGTTTTTCCAAATAAGTGTTTAGGATAGATACAGTTTTACATGCTAAAAGATAATAATGATTTAAATATAAGAACACAAAATAGTACCCTCCAGTTAAGTGGGTTGTTGATACAGAGGTAACTTTCTAGTAGAGGGTTCCTACAAGGTGAATTCAGGAAATGAGATCATGTACTTTATCACATGAGTGCATGCTTATCCATGACAGACACCATACTGATGTAGGTGTTCCTCTCCAGAGCAGATGAAATCACACAACCAAAGTGACATGGGGCACAATCTTGGCTGCACATTGTCATGAACAATGTTGAACCCGTTTCTTCACAGTAGGACAGCTGAAACCGTTAGCTGTTGTTCTCTTGCCTAGTTCTTTCTTCTTTCCCCACAATACAAATAAATGAGGAAGGAGAAGCATGGTTGGCCAAACGCCATCATTATGAAGAAATGCTTTCTTAGAAGCTAGAAGGCTCTTTCCTAAGCAACACAGGGAACAGAAGAGGAGAAGGAACAAACTTTGCAAGAAACAGTTAACAACTGTGGGAATTAAGGCTGCGGGGCTCTGTAACGGGCTAACAGGAATAAAAAGTTCTCGAACATAAACTGATCAGAGATTTTTAAGAGATTATTTAATCTTCAATAACTGTTGTTCAAAATGGCACATTTCATACAAGAAGAGATCTAATTAAGTATGTTCATAATTTGAGTAAATAGTCATTAAACGTATGCATACTTAATTTTGGCTATGAACTGTAGTCCGGTGGCATCAGATACTCTGAGAGCTGGGCTCAGCATTAGTTTAATCAGTGCAGTAGGTGGTGCTGATGTGTGCTCAACTATGAGAGACACTATTTTAACATCATTCACATGTACACTGGCTCTCACCTGTGTTCTAACACCTACTATTAATTTATATAATCATAACTATTATCTTCTCTCTGGAATGGATATTACTTATACTTTTTAAAGTCTTTAGTGGTGCTTTTAAGTATACTTCTCAAGAAAACAGCTTATTCTGAAGATTTGAACAATTAAGAGAACTAGGTGCCTATTGAATAATTATGAAAATTTTATTTGCTATGTCCCTTTGTTAATATTTTGCTCATAGAATATGTCTAACCAACACACATCTATTGAGGTACTAATAATCACTTAACCAAAACTACTTACTGAGAACTAATGGAACGGAGTGATGAACAGATCTATGGTTGCCCTCAACAGGTTACACTGAGGAGTTGGCTATTTAGTGTCATTCTCTGATAAGTACTGGCTGAATCAGAATTATATTTAGCAGAGAAAGAAAACAGGAGGAAAAAAATAAGAAAATGATGTAATGCAGCTTGAAAGCCAACATCCATGACAATTGGTGAAGAAAACAATCCTTCAGCTTTTAAAGCAGTAGATCGCAAATTTTAGCAGTACAATTATTTAAACTCACCTGCCTGATCCTGAGTAAATATGATTCAGTTTGGGAGGGGGCTGTTAAAGAACCAAGTCTTTATCACATGTGTTCTGTGTGATTCTCCTTCCTATCAGTATCTGAGGATCATTCTCATCAGATACACTCATCCAATTTTAGAACTAATACAGACTATCAATATGTCAAAAACACTGTGAATTTTAAAGTGGGAAGGAATTTGTTAATAATATGTAGCGTTAGTAGGAATTTAAGATGAATTAACTAGCACTTTAAAGATAATGGTAATTTACTTTTAATATTTTTTTAAAAAAATATCAAGAATATAATTCCCTTTGATGTGTCTAAAATGTTCGGGTAGGAAGTGGTTTTCAGTAAAGGACCTCAGCCACAGAATACAGACTTCATTTAAGATAAGAGCAATCCAGTGGAATAATTTGTGGAACTCAGATGTGCATTTTGGCAATAAGGCCTCTGAAGCTCTATCTGCAGAAGCCCAGGACAGGGAGAGTGGGATACTACTCATCTGGATGGGACTAAATGGCCAGAGGTCTAAAACTCTTGTTTTGAACAGCATGTAAAATGAATTTTCAAAACATATGTCCTTAATTCTCTGCAATTCTCAGACACTTTCTTGTAGTGCAGTGAAGATGAGACCAATCCAACGTAGAGTATCCAGGTGTGACTTGTTTTCAGTAGAGTGATACTGCTTGGCAAGAATTACAGGGCGATGGAGCCTACTTAATGGTTTTAGTGTTTTGTTAATAGATGTATCAGAAAGAATTCCCTCTCAATCTGATGCCATAAAAGTTCTGAAGATTTTTTTTTTCTCATTTGAAAACAGAGACAGGCTCAAGAAAAATAAATGTTTCGTGGACAACAATAATCAATTGTGTTTTCATATCTGTGGTAATCTAATAAAATTTTAAGAAATTATCTAAATTAGTGGAGGTTTGCTCTACTTATTTTTGTACTTTGACATTCACAAAAGCGACCAAAGGAAACAAACAAGCCACAGAGATCACTTCGCTCATGACGCCATGGGCAAAGAAATGGCAAACAGAACAAGAGAGGGACTCTTGAGGGAAATTACCAGGTGGAGCAGTGGGCATACATCTAAGGTGCCAACAATGCCTGCAAGGGTTCTGAGCACCAGCAAGTGAGGAGAGGAGAGTGTAGGTATTATACCACACAGAGGATTGCATCAGGACAGTCTGAAACCTGGGTTAGATCACATTGAAAAACAAGCTTAGCAAACACCTAAGGAAGCTGGAGTCTCATGCCATATTTTTCATGACATGCATCTCTTTAAAGGTAAAATAACAGAAGAACAAAGAGGCCGAAATACCAAGAGTGTAGAGACCGCCAAGTCTGAGATTGTAATTTGAACTTGATCACCTCCTCCCTCCTTCCCTCGCTAATGACCGAGCCTACGTTTATGACACAAAAAGATTTATTGTTAGAGGTTTTCAATTAGCTTTGGGTTTCAGGTAGATGGAGTATAATCTGGGTGTGGAGAAAGGCCGGTTAGAGGCTTAGAGGAAATAAGTAATATGGCACTTAAGTACCTGTTATTCCATAAAGCAGGTGAATATTTTCTATTTGCATTGCCCTCTAAAGCCTACTGGGAAGGTATGCTCTACCATACAAACGGCATACATATCTACATTCTCACTCTATTTAACAAGAGTTACAAATTACATTACTTAAAATACCAAATGGTAGCAGGATATATCCTCCTCGTCCATATCCAGATTGAAAGAAAAAAAAAAAAATCAGAACCAATCTGCATAGAGGTAGCATATGACCGAGCAAACAGTCCAGTCTGCTCTCTGGTATGCATACATGACTCATGGCTTTTGTTACCTTGATTGTGTTACCTGTGTAAATCCTAATCCTTGCAAATGAGACACAGACCCTGCAAGGCTGGAGAGAAAGGCATGGCTTGTATGATTAGATGAGCCTTGTGTAGAGCCAGCTCTTTTCTGTATTTTCAGCACAGAGGCATCGCATGCTTTTATTTAATCAAATGATCCACAGGCCACAACAAAGAAAAGATAATGCCAGACTAGGATGACTATTTCAGGTTGCAAAAACTAGGCAGTGGAACAATTGTTACCTCGATCCCTGATGCAGGGGCATGCTCTACCTTTGCCTTTTCCTATAGTTTTTATTTCTCCAGTAAATTGCAATTGGATGCTTAGATCCAACAAACAGATTGGTTCTGTAGTCATCACCCCCCAAAGCCCTCCATGCTTTGTGTAGTCTGGCGCAAAATGTCTTTCCGATAATAAAGCTCTGAACCCTTCTTTTGAAGATGATTCACAGCTACTGTAGACCTCAGAGAAACTTCTGGAATTCATCCTTCGATTTTCTCTCATTGCTTCTTGACACACTATATAGTGCTAGGAAGTTAATTATATTTAAGGCATTCTAACTATCCACTATAAATTTGTGGCCAAATAGATCTCAAATCTTTATTGGGATGTTCACAATATGGGTACACTTCAACATAAAATAGTCATATTTATTTTAACCATATTTCAATATTACAAATTTACCAATGATATAGGAAAGAAAAATAATAGTCCTTGATTTGACCCACTACACTTTTCTTTAGCTTTAAATTGAAATTTATAAATATTTCAAGAGTCTTATTTTCCTATCTTAAACAGAAATTATCTGTGACCCTTTCTGAGGGGGCATTAAATATATACTTAAAGTTTTCATGATGCAAGTGCAGGAGCACATAGTTAACATCTCTTCCCCTTTGATGCAATCTTTCACTTGACTACACTACTGCTTGACCTGACCAGAAGGCACACTCTGATGTCACTCTGCACTGACCATAAGGAACACCCTGATCATGTCATTGCACTGACCATAATGCTTGCCTTCATTTCACTCTGCCCCATACTCTTAGCTGACCATAAGGTCCTTCCTGATGATGTCACTCTGCACCGATCATAAGGAACACCCTGATGATGTCACTGCACTGACCTGCCTTGATTTCACTCTGCCCCAACCTTAATAAAGCATGCCCTGATGTCACTCTGTCCTTACCATAAGGCATGCCTTGATGTTACTCTGTCCTTACCATAAGGCATACACTGATGTTACTCTGACCTGTTCTGCTTTTTGTACATGCTCTTCTTGACAAACATAAAAAGCATTCAAATGGAAGACAGATTTGTCTTAGCATGTTCCTGTTCTTTCCATTAAAAACTTATAAACATTAATATACTCTGGTGCTTTCAATGAACTGGTTTCTTCAATTAACTCCCATATCAGAATCTAGATGTCTGTTTAGTGGAGAGGGCTGAGAAGAAACCGAAGCATGCTAGATATTTGACAGAAATGTTCTATAATATACATTTATCTTCCCTGAAAACTAATGTTAATAATACAATTCTGACTTAATTAGAATAACCTGATTGGACTTCCCATAATTTGATCATTTTCAGGAGAAACATGGTAATTGCTATCTCCACTGTGTAAGGCTCTGTCCTGAGATCCAGTGTCCCAGTGAATTCGTAATACTGTGCTTTCAGGTAATTATAATCCCTCTGTGTCACTTTTGCCGTTTATTTCCATTATTTTCTGATATTGCAGTTACGCTCCCCTGGAGTTTAGATCTAAACTAAGATCTAACTAACAATGTAACAAACTTGTTGTCTTCCGAACATATATACTGATCCTTATAATACAAGTGACAAAAGATTTTTTTTCTTCACAAAACATGTGTACATTCTTTTTTCTTTCTTTTACTAATCTCTTTTGAAAGTTTGTGTGTGTGTGTGCACGCGTGTGCGCATATGCATGTGAATACAGTCCCTATGAAGAAGAGAAGGGTTGGGTCTCCTAGAATTGCTGTTAATAGTGGCATCAAACTATGGGATTCGTGTGCTGGGAACCAAACTCTGCAAAAGAGACTTCACTTCAGCCTCTATTTTTTTAATTTATTTATTATTAATTATTTTTTGAGATTATAACTAGATCATCTCCCCCTCCCTTTTCTCCCTCCATAACCTCTCACGTATTCCTCATGCTCTCCCAAACTCATGGCCTCTTCTTTTAGTTGTTGTTGTTATGTGTCTGCAAGTATATGTATGCATATAAATATTCCTAAATACATAAATACAACCTTCCCAGTCTCTATAAAGTCATTTGTATGTATGTTTTCAAGGCTGACCATTTGGTATTGGATAACTATTTGGTGACTCTTCTGTGAGGAAGACTATTTCTCCAGCTCTCAGCATTTCTTTGTTGCCTGTAGTTCTTTGTCTAGAGTTGGCCTCGCCTCCACATTAGGTTGCCTACTGAATCCATCCTTGCTTAGACTGTGTTTAGGCAGCCATATTTGTTAGACTTCTGACATTTCTAGAAGATACGGTCTCACAGAAAACTCTCCAACTCTCTAGCTCTTGCGATCTTCTGTCCCTTCTTCTGCAAAAAACCCTGAACCTTATATATTGAAATAGTATTGCACAGGAATAATTTTGTACTGGGTTCCACAACTCGGTGTCTTGATTGGTTGTGGTTTTCTGTAATGGTCTCCATCTGTTGCAAAGAGAAGTGGTTTTTTTTGGGGGGGGGTTGTTTTTTTAAGGATGACTATACTTATCTAGCTAGATCCTGAAGAAGAATGTCTTTTATTTACTTTGAAGTTACCTTATAAGTGAATGAGTTTTATAAAAGCATTTTTATATTTAACATTCCATGTAAAGGTTTTAAATAAATATTGAGAGTCTTTTTGCATAAACATTTCTAGGGAAAACATTCCTTCATATGTATCCCTAAAATGTCCCTAAAGTACTGATACTTCATGGGCAAGGAGGGAACTATGGGGCTGGTTATCAGCATGACTTCTGATGGGAACATGTGAGATATTTCTCATCCTAACTAGACTTGATTTCTGATTATCAGGTTTTAGAAGGAATATCAAACAAGCAACTCTTCAGGAAATGAGTGATTGATTTTCAGGGCATTTTCTTGGTCAACAACTCAAACGGAAGCCCTGTTGATACTTGTTCTGCAAAACATTTTTATCTATGCATTCAGAAAGAGAAAACTTATCTGTCCTGGTGACAGCTTTTGTGTTCTTCAGGGAAATGACATCAGTGCTCTAGGCCCCATTTTCTCATTGGTAGAATAAATGTCCCTTAAAAGAGTTTGTCTTTTGTTCAATTAATCTGTCACCCACTTGGTGTGATGTGCCCAGAAGCGATATATACCAGGAATGGAGAAATGTTATTGAGGAATATTAAGAGAAGAAAGAACAGAAGCAAACAGAAAGCACTGGTAAGTGGAAAACTAATTTGGAGCAAAGCAGAAGAATGGTGAAAGATCCCCTTGGATGGAACATGGAAGAGGCAGCAATTACAGAATTGGTCCTAGCAGTGCATCTTCACTTTAACTTATTTTTCTGAGTTTTCAGCACAGAAAACCGACTCAACACAGGGTGAATGCCCCAAAGACTGTTCTCATATAAGCAAAGTCTTCTTCCATTTAAGGATTCAAAGGAGGCCAGCCTCTACATTCTTGGACCATAGAGGAGCACAGAAGAAGAGGAAGGATTATTTTACAGAGTAACTTTAGTCAAGGCAGCTTCAGTCAAGATATCAGGAAGGAAACACCGTACTATCATCATTCATACAAGCTCACAACAATAAAAGGCTGGAAACAGATATATGTGTTGGAGGTGGCAGGGATGAGTATGTAGCTTAGAGTGCCTCACTGGTCACTGCCTAAGTTAACGTGGAACTCAACATCTACCAAAGAGACACTGCCACAAATCTTAAAATTTTGAAGGGAAAATGTACTTTTTAAAATACCAATGCTTCGAAACCAAACAAGGAAAATTGCAAAGATTTAAGAATGTAACAATTTCACTGCAATGTCTATGGCTACAAAAATCATGGGCTAAATGTTTGTTTGTTTGATTGATGATGAAAGAAAATTTAGACACAGAGATAAACATGCAGAGAGAATGTTACCTGAAGCCTAGAATGATGGTATCACCATCAAAAAGCTACAGAAAGCTAGGAGAAAACAGTTCCCCAAAGAAGTACAGCCCTACTCACACACTGATTCGGATCCTTGCCCCAGATCAGTGAGGTGACATAGTCTGCTGTGTAAGCTAGACAGTGTCTGGGGCTTAGTTACAAGCATCATGGAGAGTTAAAATACAGGGTGAGAATGGAATCTTGTTTTGTGATATTTTTAAATGATCCACTTAAATAGCAGCAGAAAAGGCATTGCTAATAAGTTCAGAGTTAAAGATGGAGAACGGAAGATAGAAATGAAACCCAGAGGCTTGGGAAATAACAGTATAGGGAAATAAAAAATTATGACGGAGAGGAAACATAGTCCTGGTTGAGTGACTCAACGATGTTCTTAAGCATGAGGGAAGAGGCTCCTGGAAGTTTCATGATAATGCTTCTGGGTCAGTCTTAAAGGGATAGAATAGAAGGTACTCTCAATAAACTAGTAACTAAATGCTGTGCATAATGCAGTTATGGAAGAGATACAAGTGGATGACGGAGCTCATGATAAAGCCACAAAAGACTAAATTCTGATGATATTTAAAGCAAATCCTGTGGAAATGTTATATTACTTTCATTTAAGTCAAAAGAAAAGTTAATGTTAAAAAATCTCTCATTTTTCAAAGAAATATCAGTGTGTATTTGCTGTAGATATGCTAGTGTGTGATCTCTGTAATAAAAGAAATAGCAATGACTGTTTCCTGTATAGCTCCTAGATATGTTACTTATGGTCACTTTAATAAGAGTAAACCTTTTATGAACAAAATGGAGCAGAAAGAAGCCCATCTTCCAGAGTGGAACAAAGGAACCTCTGTACACTTCCTATAGTGAACCATCTATTCCTAGAAGGAGATCTGCAACTCTAGTGCTTAAAACCTGAAGAAACCTGTCTCTGCAAAGATCAGCTTCAAAGACATGCTTTCAAAAGTATAAGATTCTCAGTATTTTTAAAGTGAAGACATAAAAGACTTGTTGAGATTGCTTCAAATTAAGTCAGTAAAGAAGAAAAATGAAAACATCTATCTGGGATGCAGATTTAAGAACCAGCATTCTGAGTTCACATTTAATTTTCCAAATAATTATCTAGAACAAAAACTCATGAATATTAATATTAAAGTATTTCAACATTACCCTCCAAAAGAAAGACTGCACAGAGAAGTGAGATCCAAACACTTCATTTTCTGAGAGTTCCTAAAAACAAACAAATATTTAGCTAAATTTTGAGATGTTTTTGAGAATACTTAATTATTAACAAAATCAAAACAAAGCAAATCAACATAAACTGAAACACAAAAATCATACATCCAGACATATTACATATTTGTAAACTATAGGCCTTTCTCTGAATAGGTGATTCTGTCTTCATTCCTTACAGCAGTGAGGATGAACTGGGAGGATGCTTCTGTATTTTAGAGCACACCTACCTCTTTGTTCTTAATGCTCACTAATATCTCTCAGTCTGATGTTTCATGACAGATAATATAAGTAGTTAAAAAAATTGAAAGATTTAAAATGAAGTAGACAACATTGTTTCTTTTAGTAAAACAAATGTGCTAATCATAGTCTATGAGATTGTTTTAAAATACAGAAGCAGACATCTTACTAATAAAACACGTATCTAGTTAAATTCTGTAAAAAATTTCCTAAGTTTCTTAGTATGCTACAATAAATGCAATGCAAATGATTTCATTAATTTGAGCTCTGAGCTACATCCTCCACCCTAATTACATTTTAAACAGGTTTACATTACTTTTACTTTGGACTACACAGTTTTATATTCTGTCCCTGAATATCAGTTATAATGAAGTCATGGAGTACTGATAAGAGTTTTAGGCCAGTTCAGTTCTGACATTATCATGAAGAGGAAGCAATCTCACAATGCTATTTTCCCATCATTGTGTGATAACAACTAAGATTATAGTGGTCCTGCATCTTATATTTATGTCCAAGGCATAATAAATAGTCAAAAAAATTTTAAATAGCCAAGTTAAAGCCTTAGTTTTTATCAAACATGAAAAAATAAAGTAGAAAGTAATGTTTAACAACCATATTTTTGAATATTTCTCAAATTCAGTAATCTAAAATTAGACAGAAATGCTTCCCAAATATATTTCCTGATGCAACAAGTTAAGGTTTGCCACGTCACGCTACTCATGGCAGAAATCACCAGAAGATTTTCCCTCTAAAATAGCATGTGATTAGTTATAAAGGATTATTTCTTTATATTTACATTTTACTGTTTTCATGTGACACACTATCACAGTAGAATCTAAGCAACCAAAAGAAAAATCCTTTAAAAAACACACTTACATTTCAACTACTTTATTTCTTGATACCATATGTTTTAAAAGATTACAATAAATCATATGCTACATATCAACTCTTATTTATTTATTTATTTATTTATTTATTTATTTATTTAGTGTGTGTGTGTGTGTGTGTGTGTGTGTGTGTGTGTGTGTGTGTGTTTGTTGTGTCAGGAGTCAGTATTTTTCTGTCATCTTGCAGGATCTTGGAATTGATACCCGGTCATAAGGTCTATAGGAAAGTACCCTTATCCATTGAACTATCTCTTTTGCTCATTATCTTATTATTTAACTTAAAGAATATTCTGGATTTTGGAGAAGTAGAATGCTTTCTTTTTTATTGTTATTTCTCTTTACTTTGATTTATAAATATTTAAGACAACGATCAGCTTAGTAGCATATGAAACATATTTTAAATATCACATTGCAATATCATATTTGAACAATTAAGTCTGGGACCCTAATGGTATAAGTGGTTTTACACTATATAAGTTGAGGTTTACCAAAAGTTATATATCCAAGTAAGCTTCAGTCTTAAGGCATAATGTGTTAACTAAATGGAGATGAAAGATTTACCCCCAAATCCAGCACACAGCAAATATTTTAAAGTAGCCTTAACTCTTCTAAAGTTTTAGGTAGTGTCATGTGACCAAACGAAGCTGTACTAAGATTGAACTTTCTAGTCTTCCTCAGCTAAAAGCAGAGGTGTTTACTTAACTGTCGTTGGTGCAGTGTACAAAGAAAGAAAACTCATGAATTTGATGGTGGGAGTGTTTTAATGCTGAAGGCTTAGGTTTGATATCTTTAGACCCAGTCTGGCCCCAGACTGTACTTTTATGCCATGCCAAATTATTTCTATCACTCATCACCTACAATTTACTATTCATTTTACAAGCCACATTCTTATGTAAATTTAGGCCCTTATTTCAAGTGAAACAGTTTAATTTCACTGTGGCTTCTAGTGCTATTTATTGCACTGAATTAATATGAAATTTACAATAGACCAATCCAGAACTAGTTAATAATAATGGTAACAATACCAACAAAAACAATAACAAAAAATAATAACAATAGCAACAACATTAATAGCAACAAAAATAATCATCAACACTAATAACAGTAAAAATAAAAACAATAACAACAGTAAAAACAGTAAATGCAACAATAAAAAATAACAACAACAATCAGAATAATAAGCACGACCATAGTAACAATAGAGGCAGCAGTAACAACAAAACGCTGTGGTGATGATGAGTCTAAATAAAAGCACAAACCCATTGTGAATTCCGGAGAAGCCTTGGGTCAAATCATCTGTACATAGTAAGTACCACTTCGGTGTCCACCAAGACAAGAGATGCAAAGCGAGGGAAAGCGGCAGTAGAAAAGTGCTAAATTATAAATCTACATTTAAAGAACATTGAACAAACACTAAAAGACAATCATCAGAAGTATCCTGAATAATGAATGGCTGAACTGCTTCTATGGAGATTTCTAATTTATCATCTTACCAAGAACCATTGATAAATAATACAAATAGGTCTATTTTTGCCTTCAAAATATTTTTGCACTATAAGTAAATTTCTCTTCAAAGATGAAAAATAAAATTGCAAGTCTAAAACTTAATCATATTTTAAAAATAAAAAATACAGAAGCTTTTTATAAAAATAAAAGTAAAGTGCATGTTTTCCTTAAGAAATAACTATGATACTAATTTTCAATCTGTACAAAAAATAAATAACAATCTTCTAAGATTTTGTTATCAGAATGAGGATTGACAATCAATCTTTTATCTAAAGTGATATTTTAAAATCAGATCAGCATACAGATATTTAAGACGTACTTCATGGGACTGGAGAAATGGCTCAGAGCTTAAGAGCACTGGCTACTGTTTTAGAGGTTCTGAGTTTAATTCCCAGCAACCTCCCAGATGGTGGCTCATAACCATTTGTAAGGGGATCTGATACCCTCTACTGCTCTGTCTGAAGACAGCTACAGTGTATTCATACATAAAATAAATAAGTAAATCTTTTAAAAAAGATATAATTTATTTTATTATAATGTGAGAACACTTCAAAAATCAAAATAATCACAAAAGAAAAATTTGAATCTATAACCCTAAAATTCAAGGGTTAGAATCAAGTCAGCCATCTGGATAACATGAACCTGTTTTAATATGTGTGAGCACAAATTTCTTCTCATAGATGCTATTTTGGGCATTTAAATGATTTAAAAAAAATTATTTCATATGCAAATCAGTTGCACAAACTTTCCTTACAGAAAATCATTGTTTATGAAAGTCAGGATCATGGGATGCTTCCATCTTAGCAAAAAAAAAAAAAAAAACTGATTAAGCCTTTGCATAACCATATCAACTATGCTTTTGAAAATAAAGTCCTTATAAAATATGAATTATTTATTTTCATTTGAGTATTTAAAGTACTTAAAATGAATGAACCTATCTTTCTGTCCATCATCTGTCCATCCATCCATCCATCCATCCATCCAGCTACCGACCTACCAGCCTATCATCTTCCAGTATGATGTAATATACACCTATGTGGAAAATTTCTGATCCATTTTTCTGATATATTAGTTTCCCCTCTCTAATAAGCTCAGGAAGGATCATGGGGAAACTGGTCGGCATTCTGCTGACACATCCACGAAGCAAAGGTCATTTGACACCTGTTGCAATAAACGACTTAGACTTGGAATGCAAGCATGGTGGGCTCCATCTTGTGCTCAGAATTATATTTTATCCCTTGACTTTATACTAGATCATCCATATTTGCTCCAGAAGGAGCCACAAAAGTACTCAAATAAATGTAATGTCATGATTATGGCAAATATCTATCATTATGAATTAATGTACCTAAAATCTAATTTTATATCTATAATGAAATACTGTAAAGATATCAAAGAAATCATTTTCAGATCTAACTATGTACTTTGAGGAATAATCAAATAAACATAAAATAAACAAACTAAATCTAGCAACCAAATTCCAAATATATCCTGTATAATAGAACTCCTTACTGCTGTTCACCATTTGTTAACTGTTGCATTTTAGAATCTCAGAACAATCAATTCTGAATATTATTTTATAGTGTTTCTAAAAAGAGTTGGGAATAAAAATTTTGCCAAAGTAAGGAATTTTAAATAAATGTTTCCGTCCTTAAAAACATTATGTCTGCTTTCTTGCTCTCTTGTTCCTCTCTTGCCCTCTTGGGCTCTTCTCCCCCCCCCCCTTCCCTACTCCCTTCCCCCTCTCTCTACGTGTTCATTGCTGACCTCTATTTGTCTACTCTCTTCCTCTCTCTGCCTCTACTACCCTCTTAACTCTACTCCCCATGCCCTGAATAAACTCTATTTTATTCTATACAGAAAACAAACAAACAAACCATTGTGTCCAAAGACAAAAGCATAGAACTATTAGTGGCATGCTAAAGTAAAGGCATCGTGATCACTCACAGGTGAGAGTCTCCTACCAATAGTTTTCCCTTTTACAACTCAGTTCTCTTCTTTAAAACTCATCAGCATATGAGATCTCAGTAGAAAAACCTGATCTGACTATATGTGATACTTAAAAATGCGTTAATCTGTTTCTGTCCCCTTACTTAAAGCATTTACAAGTCACTGATGCATTTTTAATATGTCACGCAAGGTGCCAGTTTAACTATGCCCTGCAGTCTTACAGAGCTCAGTGTTCCCTAGTTTAAATTAATCATATCTTTGCCAGAAGTCTTATTAAAATTGCTTCACTCATCCAATGGATAAAGTGTTTCATATTTCATTAAAATCATGCTAAGTGATTATAATAAAATCTTTATAAGAAGATATATCGCTAAAAGAGATGTAGGCTGTCAAATAACAGAATATCTAATAGTGAGATACCACCACAACAATCTACATTATATTATCCAAAGAACTGAATTTTAAAGAAAACAATTAAAAATTATTACAGTTAAGATTTTGACATGTATACTTTATATGATTGAACTATAATTTTCTTTTCTTTTAAATAATATTTTGTATTATTACTTGAAAGTTTCACACATGTAGCAATGTATTTTGATCATTACCGACCACTACCGGCTATCTCTCTCCAGCGGCTCCCAGAACCCACCAACAGATGTCACTCCCAACTAATTGTTCTGTTACTGTTTGTTTGGATGGTTTTTTACTTAATATCTCAAAAACTCCAATTACTGTTGGCCATATGTGCAAGGGTGTGGCTATACACTAGGGTGTGGGCAACCTATCAGAAACCACATAAACCAAGAAAAGTGAATCTCACTCAGAAGTCCTCAGCTGTCATTAGCACTTCAGCGAGAGGTGAGGCCCCTTCAATTTAGATAGTTGAAGTAAGTTATTGAGAACATGCATGCTTTTTACGTAAGATAAGGTCTCGCTATGCACTACAGGCTGACTGGAAACCATGATTCTACCTCATCCACAAACATGCTTAGCAGTACCTTGCTTATTATTATTGATCCTAACCACGGATAAACTATAAACTCTCTCTTCTGGGTTAGAACAGGAGCACAAGCAGCACTGAATAAACTTCAAGCCACTTGAGAGAGACAATTATTTCACTATTTCATTTCCATTTTTTTTTTTTTTGGTTTGACCATATGTACGTACATATATATCATCTTCTGAGCTCATAGAATTTTCTTGATGAATGATTTAACCGTGAATAAATTATCAACGATAGGCTTCTCCTAAAGAATAAAGTATTGAAGCAACTCAAAGCATTACAATTTCTCTGCCAAAATGTATTTTGTCACATAAATGTAGCTCTTTGACCTGGATAATTACCTGCTTGTCTGAGTTTAGGAAGACATTGATTTTCTTTTCTTCTTAAAATAACACTTCTATTCCAGATAAGTGTGAGAGAGAATTAAAACTGTGCATGATGGAAAGTGGAGTTGGTAGACGTAATGAGTGTATCGGTGGATGATACTACACCCGGAAAAGGAGATATTGTGGGATTTACTATTTACTGATTTGCATGCAATTAAAACCTAGTCCATATTTTTCCATCCTGCTCTGCACAGGTCCATGCAGGTGCATTTTCCCTACTTGTTATGATGTGATAACAGCTGTAGTCACAATGGTAGAGAAACTATCTTGAATAACATTTATGATGCCCCATGTCCTCAGGACCATGGTTCTATTTGTCAGTAGTAACTACTGTCTCACAACATGTGAGTAACACAAACATTTCATGAGAATTTATTACTGCAGACCTGTGTTAGTCGAACAAGAATCAAGACTCATCACAAAAATGCTCTCCTGTCTGAATCTGTATTTAGATTACTTCTGAAAGAAACCAAGACAAGACAGAAACGCTCTGAGCCACAGATATCTGTAAATAGCAACGTCAGGCTGTGTGCAAATCTTTACTGGGAAGGTTTGACTCTCAGATATTTTTTGCTCCTTTGGTGATCAAAGACAAGCTTCATATTAATAACCTGCCTGAGGATAAGAGGAGACTCCAGAGAAGAAAATGATTTTTATGTATAAGAAAATACAGTGGTGTGCGTAGTTACATAACATGAAAATAACTACTAAGAATATCAATACTTGCGTACTTTAAGCATAGCTTAAGCATATTCTCTCTAAAAGCAAAAGGAAAATTCTCCTTATTAAGACACAGACTTTAAGGGGAAAGCAGTAGAAGGAAAGCATATTTCAGCAAGGCAGCAGCATATCCTAAAGCCACCTACCCTGCACATTTACAATCCCTTAGTTCTTAGAAGCAGCTGCCTGGACGAACAGTATCAGCTTGGGCGTGTAGAAAGACCAGTGAAATAAATAATGACTAGAAATGTAAAATTTGCCATGGACTTTTAAAATATGACACTGTATCTGGTAAATATGAAAATTGTTTTAGGACATAGTAAAAATTTGAATGAATTACCAAGTATTCATTATATTCTCATAGGGAAAAACAAAAAACAAAATGAGTGAACTGATTCTAACTCAGTTGGCATTTTCAATTTCTATAAAAATGTACCAGGAGGAGTTTGAGAAAGGACTGAAGGAGCTGAAGGGTTTTGCAACCCCATAGGAAGAGCAACAATATCAACTAACCAGACCCCCCAGAGCTCCCAGGAACTAAACCACCAACCAAGGAATACACATGGAGGGACCGTGACTCCAGTCGCATATGTAGCAGAGGATGGCCTTGTTGGGCAGCAATAGGAGGGGAGGCCCTTGGTCCTGTGAAGGCTCAATGCATACCCCAGTGTTGGGGAATTCGAGGGTGGGGAGGCAGGAGTGGGTGGGTGGGAGAACATCCTCATGCAAGCAGGGGGAGGGGGATGGGATAGGAGGTTTTGGAGGGGGGAACTGGGAAAGGGGATAACATTTGAAATGTAAATAAAGAAAATTTTAAAAAAGTACATCCAGGAAAATTTGTGGTAGGCTTGCTCAGAGCTTACTAATAAACATAAGTAATTGTACAGGTAAAAAAAAAATCCCTTAGTCTAATATTAACACTTGTACAAAATATAACCCGTCAAGGACTCATGAGAGTGCTGAACTAGACACAGGCATTTTGCATCTATACTGGTAAACTACCTAAGTTTAAATTAATAATTATAAAGCACTAAGAATTTTAAGTATAAAATAATGGAAATAATATATTTATTATTCATTTAAATTTTTATAGATACAAGGACATTATGTGGATTTATTGTACTTTATTATTTTAAAGAAATTAAATGTCTTAGACTCTATCTATCTATCTATATCCTACCTACCTACCTACTACATATCTACCTGAATATATGTTAGAATGGGTCTTCCTCTCAAGCCCATGCTGACCTTTTATTTTCTTCCTTCAGCCTCTTAAATGCTGAGATCTCAGGTATCTACCAACATACATAGTCAAAAACAACACTTCTATTCTCTCTTTCATATTTCAATAAAATAGATTATTCATACTAATTAATGCCAAATACTGTATAATATCCAATCCTAGTTAATCTCATTTGAAAGAGGTAATACTGCTAACTGTTCATGGGTTAGCAGGTTTTTACACAAATATATCATCATAGAAATTACAGGATGAGGAAAGTCTTATGTATATTTTAAAATCAACATTCTTTTAATATACTATTTATTCTAAAGCACAGTTACAAAGACAAACAATACAACATTTCTTTAAAAGTCTTTGAAGCTTTATTTTGCTTAATGAGACCACAGTAAATTCTCACATATATTCAGCAACTTTCTCCAGCATGTGCCTTTTGAGTCTTGTTCTTTTGCTGAATTATTTCTTGGTTGTCAGCAGTGTAAGAACTAGAAAGTAGGTAACTGTATATAAGAAGTACTTTATAAAACAGATTAATACACCATAGCAAACATAAAACAATACTTATTATACATATTTTCTTAATTCCCAAAGAAAAAGAAAATGATGAAGTTGAATAACAACTTAAGTAACAGCATGATTTGATCATAATGGAAGAAGAAAGATTGCCAATGTTTCAGGGTCTAAAAAAATCAGAACTGTTAAAAGAATATTGATCTTTTAAGTAAAAATTTGAATAACTGTCATTTTTACCAAGGAAATCTGATTTGTTTCAAAGCAGTCAAATAAAAGTTCTTTTTCATCTTGCTATTTATCTTCAAGAGTGGTGCCTTCACCAAAGGTACTAACAGCTTAGTACATAAGCTGTTACACACACATATGTAAGTGGTGCCTTACATATCTTAAGAGGTATGTGGAAATTTCAGGACATTCCTGGAGCCTCCATGCCTCTTGTTCTGGAAGTGAGATGAGGTACTGAAAGAGAACTGTCCTCAAGGTGCCATGACACAAGGACGTGTGAGTTTAGACAGCCCATACTCAATTTTCTATGAAACAAAACAAAAAATGTTTCATGGCCCTCTGTCTGGAGTAGTCCCTGCCCCAGCTCATAACTTCCATTTTGGAGCAGTGTGATTTTGTAGACCCTGTTGTGCATATAGTAGAGACTGGATGCGGCGAATGAGGCTGGAGAGTGATTGGAGTGCAGGAGGAGAATGGTCTGAGTGCTCCACCAGTGAGGTTCCTACTGACTTAGAAAGCATCGCATGATTCAATTAAAGATTATGGGAAGGAAAAAAAGAGCAACTGGCAATGATAAAACTTTGTGGTTCAGTTTGGAAGGGGATGAGAGGGATTTGGAAAAGCAGCTAACAGTCTTCTCAACAAGGAAAGCTGAAGATCACATGCTAAGAATTACCTTACTGGATCTTTTCCAACTCTTCCTCATTAGCATTGTCTGTAAATGAAATAAAGCAGTTCATTATCTTTCATCCAGTACCGAACAGGGCAGCCATTGTTTTTTTTTTTTAGGAGAAATGTAACATTAATTGGTCCTTTTAATAACAAAACATTTCCAGCAACAACTATATAAGAGGAGACTGTTTCACACACACACACATACACACGCATGAGAGAGAGACAGAGAGAGAGAGAGAGAGAGAGAGAGAGAGAGAGAGAGAGAACTGTAACATTAAAGCAGTCTTTCTGGTGAGAGTTCACTTGCATTATTCTTTATCTGAAGAAATGAAACAGTGTATTTTAAATATAATGGATGACTTGAAATTGGAATTACTTGATTCTGAATTAGAAATACAAATTGAGTTTCATGAAATTGTCCCATTTGGAGGTGAACGTTTAGACTATACATAATTGGGTATTTTTTTTCTTCAACCTACATCCAAAGCTGTTGCTTTGGCCATCTTTTAGAAACACTTATGCATTCAGTTAATTATTAACTGTATTGTTGTCTACAATGTCTCCAACTCAAAAAAAGGCTAGATAATTTTTTTGATAAAATGTATCCTCTATAATAGTCTGTTTAAGTCATAGTGAGAGGTCAGTTTGGCTAAATGCTTCACTTGACCTGCTGGAGAGCTGTTATGAGTGCTTAAAATCATCGGTCTCTTGCTTTTGTGTAAAGTAAAGCATAAAACCTCCCTCAAATATAAATAATTCTTCTATTTACCACTAAGCATTTCCCTTAAGTACCTAGATGTAAACCTTCCTCTGTGTCCTACCATGTCTTAAGGTTGTCTTTAAGATGACAAGGAAAGTGGGGAATATTTAGGAAAACCTTGCTCTGTCGCGTTAGGGAACTGCATCAGTGTCAAGAGCTCCAGCACTTTCATCAGAACTCCTTTTGAAAAAGATCCTTTCTAGAAAGCACTCATGCCTCATAAAAATATAGGATAGAATGTATTTTCACTAAGACCATTTTTGACCTAATGGCAAGGGAATAGAAGGAGGGAATGGAACTATATAGCAACTTTAGACTAGAAAATAGAAGAATCATAACATTCCCAAAGACAGTGCTACATTTCTTTTATTTTTGTCTTCATAAAACATGAAAGAGTTACAGATTTTCAAATGTTATAAAAATCCTACTTCCTGCTTTTCAAGTAGAATCAGGAAACAGCAACGTACTGTTATCAATATTACAAGACAGTTAACATTTTCTAAGTGCTAAGGTAAAATTCATTTTGAAGCAATACATTCAGCCTCTGCATTGGAGAGACAGACATTGTAGACACCAAATAGACACTTGCTATTGATGTTAGATGAGCGATTATTATCAGCACCTGATGATCACAAATAATAACATGATCACCACCTTCACATCATCAAAGGACATCTGCAACAAAATTCTTCAGTGGTTAGGCATGTCCACAAGTGCTCCTCAATCAAGAGTCCACTAACAAAGGTTCAACCTTGTCAGAAAATAGAATCTTGATGCATTTGAACATGGCAATTTTTGGAAACAGTATTTTGAGTCAAAAACAAGTGAAATCAATTAGACTAAAGAGAAAAAATTAAAATATCTTAACTAGTTGTCATTTGTCAGCATCATTAAACATCTAAGGATCCTATAAAATCCATTCTTAAGGAAACGTTAGGCTATCAAGGGGGTGGGAACAGTAAGAAGGGTACACTTGGGTCGAAAAAAAAAAACCCCTCAATTACAGTAATTCAGTAGAAAAGTTAAAAAACAAATGAACTTAATAGACTACTGACATTGCCATCTTTACAAGCAATTAAAGAAAATGGGCTGTTTGGGTAATGTTAAAGATAAAAGACCAAGTACATTCTAGAAATGTAAGGTTTCTATTTTGCTTCGTGATTGTAACTTCAGCTGAGACACATAGTTAGGGTTGGAGCATACCAGTCTATAACTACTACCATTCTAGCTTGTCATTAGCAACTCAACCTTTCTTGAAGCCAACATAAAGATAAGCGGCATAAGAATATGATCAATGATAGAATTATAGAAGCAATTGCTTTTAAAAGACCTAAAATATCATTTTAAACTTCATTTGTTGTTACAATTTTAGTAGATTATCCTGCTGATATACATACAAAAAAAGCACAGAACAGATAGTATACACATCTTATAAAATGTACATGTTCAACACTTCATAATTGGATGTCTTCAAACATGATATATAAGTTATAAGACATATCAAAATTTAACCAAAGTATAAAAATTGTTTTTAACTCATATAAAGCCACACAGTATTAATTCACATGTTTCTGGGGACTTTCCAACTTTCAACCTTATCCAAGCAATCTGTAGATCTATGTTATCTAAGAGAGTGGTTTAACACAAATTAACTCACTTTTATGTCATAAATTCTCCAGTGAAGAAAGCTGTGTATTGAACTCTGCTAGGAAAAGAGCCAGAAAGAACTCAAACACACTGTCAAACAAAAATACGATGGGACACACATGTATGCATTACATACTTTTTCAGATTCAAGACAGGACATGCAGTCAAACCAGAAACAACAGTTGTGCCATGCAGTACAGCCACATGGTGCCATGGAGGCTTTGTTTTCTTGTACACACAATGCTGGGGACTCACAAATAGAAGTAGACATACATGTTCACATCTGGAAATTTTAAAAAATACACCCAATCATGTACTCAATGCAGAAGATTTTAATATTGGCAATGATGAAATACATTTGTTCATTGTCCTTCCATACATCTTAAATTGCTGTAATTAGATGTTATGTGTTATCAAAGTTTTAGTAAGTAGGACAATAGGTTATTGAACTTATTCTTTCATTTGGTTGATTTCTAGAAGTGGCAACCCATACAAGAAAACTGATCTCAACTGCATTATTTATGGAGTGTGCTGTCACTATTTAATGGCGTGAATGGAACTCACAAAATAGCTGAAATCTTAGTGCTTTATAACGCCAAGTCGCACCTACTTTCAGTCCTTCCATTCCTAGTTTTATCAAACTTTACCACTGTTAATATTCTATTTCCTACTTGATTGTTAGGGCATACTTGTTAAGGCGTTGGAAACTCATCTCATCAATTTTTCATTTTAATTCATGTAAAATATTTCACAAAGTTTTATAAACAGAGATAAAAATGTGTGGTTGTTGGCCTGAAGTCTCTATCCTAAAAGCCTCAAATAAATTATTTCTGAGCTAATAAGCAACAAGAACAGAACTTTTCCTCTCATGTTGTTGTGTAGGGAGCAACCACACCCTAATTCTCTCACTATATATCAGTCACACTGACAAAATCTTTGAAGAATTCCAACACTAATATTTTAGTTTGAATTTTTTCTGAATAAGAGTTGTTCCTGGGTAATTTGTGTATTCCACTTTCACAGGAGTAGTATGATCTCTATTTAAAGTAGGAAAATTAAAGTTAAAGATATATTGGATCCCTGACTGTTCATAAATAAGAAATGTCAAATGTGTCCCAGACCATACTTTGCTAATACTAGATCTATTTCCCAAGGAAGAAAAGAAAATGACACGTCTATCCATTGTAGTCAGAAGTCTCTGAGAAGAACAATATAGCCAATCATTAAAACACTAATTTTAAGAATCTATCAAAGGATGTTAGATCATTATTTAATCATGATATAATGATATTTGTAACAACTTCAAGATTTCAATATTAAAGTTAGAATAAAATCAACATGAGGATACTTCCTCCTTACAAGACATTGAATATCCCCTAGGTGTAGGATGCTAGACCAGGTTTTGAGGGGTGTTTTAGCAAGAACATTTTGCAGACTTATACATACACTATTATATATAACATATAGTAATAAATGTACCACGTACATACACTTCTTCATGAGAAAAGCATGTAGGTTGGAGGTTAGCTGAAATAAAAGCATACGTTCAGCTACGCAGATGACACTGATGATAGGTTGGGACTATAAGGTAAATTGTGGAGGAGTTTATGTGACTAGAAGTTACAAGTGAGAGAACACATGATGCCTGTTGGAATGCTGCTCGTTGGTTTGTAAGTATTGTAGGAATAGGTGTATATCGCTGGACTGTTAAAGGGATAGGGGACTTACAGAACTTTGGGTGACATAAAAGGCATTTTTTTCTTTAAATTCTTACATAAATTACATGTATTTATAAAGCGTGGATGTTTATATAACATGCATACATTGTTGCTCAAATCATCATATCTATTTCTGCAAACATTTACCATTTGGTAGAAATATGTAAAATCCCTTCTCTTAGCTCTCTGATATCTGGTAAGTTGTTGGCTTCTATCGTCACCCTACTGGGTACCAGCACATCAGAAGTACTTGCTTCAAACTGTACCTTCCTCATTGGACACTATTTGCATGTCCTTTTCTCCCATTAGTTGGTCCCAGTTTCATGTAATCGGCAATCTACCAGCCCGTTCTGAGGTGAACTTTGTTGATTGATTAGTGTTCCTTATCTAACTTAATGCCCAGTTCCATCTGCACTGCTGTAAAGGACAGGACTTCACACTCTTTGGAGCTGACTACTTATTCCATTGTAATATTTTTAAAAAATAAATGTTGACGTGGTCTTGTTCAGAATGTCAAATTTTAGAAAGTACTATTGATAAATATAACTGATATGAAGAGTTTGAAAAATAGAACAAATAGAACAAATCTTTAGGCCAAATAAAAAGCAAAATCTCAAACATTTCTACATTTATCGGTATACTTAGAGACTCATATTTCTGTATAATATGGGATATTAAAATAGCTGGAATACCAGATCCCAGTAGACTTTTCCATTTTTTCTGGCTTAGCTTTCTGTCCATCTTAACTTGGTCCTCTACTGCCAACCACATTCCTTGCTGTTGATTACAACCATGATGATTAGCTAGGATAACCACTGGGCTCACTCTTCTCTCCTCCTCCTTGGATGTGACCAAGGTCAGGATGAGAAGTAAAGGGGTGCCCCCAGCCATGACTGACCTGGTCAGCTCTAGAGGTCTTGCTTAGCTCTGCTTAAGTCATTTGTTTCTCAGAGGAGAAGAGGAACCAGGGGGTTGATAACAGCATGGAAGAATATACCATCTCCTACATGGTCAACAGAACAATCCAGCACAGATGGAGACTCTGAACATAGAAGCCATGAAGTAAGGCTGTGAATGAGGAACTCCTGGAAGCAAGGGCATCCCTGAAGCACAGTCAAAGTAATTTGAATTATGGCAACAGCATGACAGTTTTGGGGAGAAAACCTTTGTGTCAAAGGTGAATGTGACTGGAGATAAACAATGGAGAGGAAGGAAAAGGAGACAAATTAAATGGTATTTTGATGAATAACTTTTCCATTACTCATTTGATTTCCTTCTCATTCATATATAAGAAGTCACTGATGGTCACCTCTTGGTTGCTATATTTTTTCCTAGTTAGAAATACATTGTGCCTGTGACATAAATTTGAGCCAGCTGGGATGTCTTTTCAAGAACTGCTGAAAATAGGTAATGTGAGAAGTATCCTTGTCAATGCTCACACTTCCTTCTCAGTCAGAGGAACTCCATAGTTCCATTGTTATCCATCCCTTAAACTCTCAGGTTGATGCTAGTATCCTTAAAAGGTGTCCTTTTCTACAGACTATCCATTATCAAGTCTCCCTAACAACCAGAAGGGCAGTCACACCATCTAAGTCTTTGCTAATACTACAGGCAGGTGGTCTGGGGGATACACAGAACTTCAGGCTAGTTCTTTTCATGTATGAAGTGCTGCCTTGAATTAAATTAGCAAAGAAAGTCAACACAGGATTAGTGTATCAGCAAACTGTCTTGGCTTGTCTTAACCTCTTACAGGAAAACCTGCCCTCTTTCCACTGTACCTCTGAGGATTCCTACTTAGAGCCTCGTCATCTTCCAACAGAGTTTTCATCAGTCTCCTGGTCTGTCTCCTTGCAGCCATTCACATCCCTTTAATGCATTTTCTACAATGTATGAGCAGAGATACGTTTTTGTTTGTTTGTTTTTTTACAGGCAAACACAATCATGTCGTTTTCCATCTGCAGATGTTGCCATTATTCCTCGTTGCTATTTGGATAAAGTTCACCAATCTTAACATGGACAACAGGCCCTCCACAGTTTAGGCATCTCTTATCTACTCTGTAGCATGCAGCATGGGGTTCTCTCTCTCTCCCCCTCCTTCTTTGACCATGAGGTTTCTGCGTGTGCTCCTTCCTCTGCCTTAAGTATGTCTCTTCCCAAGTTTGTTCCCGTTTAGTTCTTACTTTTCTTCTGACCCCGGCCCTGAAGACTTCTTTAGAGAATCCTAGGACCACAAAGGTAGGAACAGATTTTCTGGTTTTGTTTTCACATAAATTTGTCTTTCTTTTTATAGCACTCAACTAGCTGTCATCTTCTCTTTCTATCAGTGAATCGCTGGACACGATTTCTAATGTGTCTTAAATATCAGTACAGGAGCTGCCTTACCATAGGCTTCTGGTGAGCATCTGAACTATTTAAATAAAGTACAAAATGAAAAACTTTAAATGTACTCCTAATTAAGAACAGGAAATCTAGAACTTACTTCATGGTTTGTGCTGCTGGTGACTTCTAACTGATAGGCTTTCTCTGTAAATGATAGTATTCTTTGAACAAGTTTTCCTCAGCTGCCCCTCCAAATGCACACCTGTATGCAGCTGTACCACACCCCACTCTCCATGTAGAGGGCGCTAAGTACACTCAGCCACACTGTGTTCTCACAGCACAGACTATGTAGTAAGACTTTCCTATAAATAGGGTTGTTAAGTAACACACATAAACTTATATAACCATTGTTTAATTTTTAAGGATGGAAAAGAATTATCCTTAATGTGGTAAATTTTTTTTTTGGTGAGTTTAGAAAAATCCTTCAGTTTTGAAGTTTTTGGAATTCATTATTTTTACCTATAATCTTGATGAAAATGTCAGCAATATCTTTTAACAGATAATATATTCCAACTTGAATGATACATTGTTTAATATAATAGGAATATAAGTGTTACAGGAAGAGTATTTTGGGTAACCTCTAACAATTTTATCTACTACAAAAATGTGCCCAAGCTATAGTATTTTTCAGGTGTATAAATGAATGTTGAGCCTAACAAACCATCTCTGGCAAGTTGTGGCAGACAACTTGTATACTGACAAGCGTACTGGTATGGATCACACCTGATACTTGTTTAGGTTCTTTCAATGGTGTGGAAGTCACAGCTTCCTCTGTAGCCCTTGCTCACTTCTCACAGTAGCATGGTGTACAAGGAAGTACAAATAGCTAGTGCAGAGATATGGACAGTGTCACTATGGAAACCCACTGAGGACACGAAGAGGCCAGACTTATCTAGTAAGCAACCACCAGAGAGCAGAAACTCTGTTATAATGTCACCTTATTTTCCTTGTCATGGCCTATTTGGTGATATGGTTAAATAGTCTTGGATATCTCTATGTGAAATTCCAAATATTCAATTCAATAATAAATGTATTTCCTGAAAGAATACTAATATTTGCCTGCAATATAACATGCTTGAAGTTGATTACTAAAATTATAAAGGGGTATAAATCTATTTATTCACAACAAGAGGTTCTGATCTGGAGCATGGATCAGAGAATTTGAGATGAAGAGACACAATGAGGATGGATGCGTGATACACAGGATACTCACAGAAACCCAGAACAGGCTAGAATTTCATGTGCATCTGTTCTTTATTATTACTTCTGTATCCTAAGGGGACTCTGAGCACATGAGCAAATGGGAGCAAGAAGAGCTTTTACTGCAACCAGGGATCTGGGAGACTTACCACATCCCTGGGTTCACCTTCCTTTGGTGTAAGGATGACTGACAACAAAATGATGCCAAGGTCATGGTCGGGATAATGGGGATCTTTCAGAGTTAAGGTGACATCTGTGGACCTGCGATATAAAATATTTAGATTAGGAATAGTCATTGAGTGCATAACTCCAAAATTATCTTAATCAATAATTCATTAAGAAAATTTTTACTCTTTTGATTTCTTAGTAGTTTTTGTTGTTATCAAAATAGTACCATTGCATTCAATTCATCCAATAAGCTGCATACCCATGGAGGTTCTTGAGTTAATTGGGTAAAGTTCTTCACATTATGAGGTTCTAGAAAGTTGCTGAAAGAAATAACACAGTTCAAAGATCTCTGAACCCCCTTCCCCGATCTGTAAGCTCACAGGGTGAAGTTCAGCTGTTTTCCATATTTCTAAGCCCAGCAACTGAATGAAGGTCTGAGTTTTACAGCTTCTTATTGAGCGGGGTTTTTATTTAAAATAAACAGAAAGGTGTAAGAGGAGAAAGTACATAAAATGTAACTTGCTGCCAGGTGCACTTTGCCCAGGATTAGGGGAAGGAGCTAAAGTGGGCACAGATGGTGGATAGATGCAGGTCAAAATATTGAGGATCTCTGGCCTGGTAACTTTTTAACTATGCTGGATGCTGAACCTGATAGCTTCTGGAGACTTGCTTATTTATTCTGTGGTTGCTAACCGTTGGCTTCCTTTTTCGTTTACTCTCTATGCCTTATTTTACTACTTAACTCTATCTTACTGCTCTGTGCTAAAAACTTAACTCTTTCTTATTGCTCTATGCTTCATTAAGTGCAGAGGAAACA
Organism: Rhynchomys soricoides; assembly: GCA_019843965.1. Lineage (NCBI taxonomy): Eukaryota > Metazoa > Chordata > Mammalia > Rodentia > Muridae > Rhynchomys > Rhynchomys soricoides. The sequence continues at coordinate 2,038,308 of JADRCH010000247.1, read as the reverse complement.
AGTCTTTATCTCTCTATTACTTACTTATGTCTGTACTTGATTAGCACCAGAAAACATAACTCTTGGTTACTTTATAAATCTCTGTGCTTGATTAGCACTATAAACTTAAGTCTTACTTTCTTTAATTCTCTGTGCTTATTAAGGACCAGAAAACTTAGCTCTTGCTTTAATTCCCTGTCTTAACTCTGAGTTACTCTAATGCCAATTTGCAGGTCTCTGGGGAATTAAACAAAGGATTAACTCTTGAGGCTTCTTTTTCTCTTCCCTGGAACCCTCAATGACCAGGAGAATGAATGGGAGGCTTGAAGCAATAAAACTTTTATTGAACCAGGAGAAGAGAGTCACACTAGCAAAATGAAAAACTTTTACATAGGCAAATATGTATAATCACACATACATTCGTGTACATCTTTATACACTCCTCTTGTGCCTAGTTAATCATACCATACTTGTAAGCATGTTGTCTAAGCTCCGCCCCACAGTTACCTGGCAATAGCAGGTGTGCCTGACTCGCTATAAAAGGGGCTGCTTGCCCCAACCCCCTTGTGTTGTCTAAGCTCTGCCCCACAGTTACCTGGCAATGGAAGGTGTGCCTGACTCACTGTAAAAGGGGCTGCTTGCGAACCCTCCTTGATCTTGCCTCTTTGCTCCTGTTCTGTCCTCTTGCACCTTCCTCCCTCTCACCCTATTCCCTTCCCCTGTCTCTATCCATGTGCTCATGGCCAGCCTCTACTCCTCCCTCTCCCCTTCTCCCTCCACCTCCCTCTCCCCCTCCTCATCACTCTCCCTCTCCCCCTAATCATCCCTCTCCCTCGCCCTCTTCCCCTCCCCTCTCTCTCCCTCTCCACTCCCCCTCCCTCTCCCTCTCCTCCTCCTCTTCCTTCTCCCTCTCTCTCTCCTCCTCCCCATCCCCCTCCGCTCTCTCTCCCTCTCCCTCTCCCCCCCTCTCCTTTCTCTCTCTCTGTCTTTCTTATCTCTCTACCTTTCTCTGTCTCTACTACCCTCTCAAATCCCCTCCCCATGCTGGTCCTGTAACAGGTCCCTCAGGGGGAAGGGATGACTCAGCAGGGGCCTGCAGAGGAACCTCCTTCCCCCATACCTGACTACACACCCACCAAACATATTCTCTCTCCTTTATCTTTTTAGAAACACAACAATACTTACATAACTTACACACACTTGTATTTGTATACGGTGTATATATTTTGTGGAAAGAGCAAAGGCATCCACAAGCAGGTTTCTTTGAGCAAGCACCAGCACAGAAAGAACTCACTCATTCTGGATGAAAATTAGCTTTAGCCTTTACTGCATAAAGTAAAAGCTTCTGTCTCAGTCAGAGTTTCTATTCCTGCACAAACATCATGACCAAGAAACAAGTTGGGGAGGAAAGGGTTTATTGAGCTTTCACTTCCATGCTGCTGTTCATCCTAAGAGGAAGTCAGGACTGGAACCCAAGTAGGGCAGGAAGTAGGAGCTGATGCAGAGGCCATGGAGGGGTATTACTTGCTGGCTTGCTTGCTTCTCCTGGCTTGCTCAGCTGGCTTTCTTATAGAGCCCAAGACTACCAGCCCACAGATGGTACCACCCACAAGGGGCCCTCCCCCCTTGATCACTAATTGAGAAAATGCCTTACACCTGGATCTCATACAAGCATTTTCACAACTGAAGCTCCTTTCTCTATTATAACTCCAGCTTGTGTCAACTTGACACACAAAACTAGCCAGTACAATTGACCCCTTGCCAATTTGATACACTAACACATCACCATTAAGCCTTGACCCTTACTTTCTTATTCATCCCCAAGATCTAAATAACTTTAAAAGTCCCACAGTCTTTGCAAATTCTTACTTATTAACATTTCAGTCCCTTTTAAACATCCAATCTCTTAAAATTCAAAGTCTTTTAAAAATTCAAAGTCTCTTAACTGTGGACTCCACTAAAATAACTTCTTCCTTTAGGAGGGAAAATATCAGAGCACAGTCACAATCAAAAGCAAAATCAAACTCCAACCATCCAATGTCTGGGATCCACCCACAATCTTCTGGATTCCTCCAAGGGTGTGAGTCACTTCTTCAGCTCTGCCCTTTGTAGCACACACCTTGTCTTCTAGGCTCCAGATGCCTATACTTCACTGCTGCTGCTGTTCTTGGTGGGCACCTCATGGTATTGGTATCTCCAAAACACTGCTGTCTTCCACTGCAACTAGGCTTTACCATGGTGCCAAGCCTCACCTCCTTTGCATGACCCTTTCAGTCCTGGGCCATCAATTGCATCTGAGGCTGCACCTTCACCAATGGCCTTCTGCAACCTCTCACAGTACAGAGCCTCAACTCCTTTGCATGACCCCTTCCATCCTGGGCTGTCAATTGCAACTGAGGTTGCACCTTCACCAATGGCCTTCCATGGCCTCTCACAGTGTCCAGGCCTCAGCTGCTCTTCACGACTCCTTCATGCATTCAAAACAAGTACTACCTGGGTAACTCTTACATATTACCAAGTCCAGCCACAGCACTAGGTACAACTGTGGCTATCTCTGGAACACAACCTCTTTGTGCTCTCAGAAAACACTTCTCAGAAGATGTCACCTCAATGATGCTGGTCTCTTCTTAATCACCACTAATATCTTAGCTCCAGCTAACCAGCACCAATAGTCTCAGTAATTCAATGGTTTTGCTTTAGTAGTTCTGGTATCTTGTTAATTACTGGAGATCCTTCAGCCTCAGCTAACCAAAACCACAGAACCTTCACAGGAAAACTAGCAATGACCCTGATAAGAGTCTTTAATCTTCCTTCTGAAATTTCACAAGCCAGGCCTCCATTTTCTACACTGTCTCAACATTATCTTCCAGCTCCTACATAACACTCCACAGAGCTTTTAACATCCCAATATCTCTTCTAGCTCAAAGTTCCAAAGTCCTTCCAAGTCCTCCCCAAAACATGGTCAGGTTGTCACAGGAATACCCCACTCCTGGTACCAATTTGTCTTAGTCAGGGTCTCTATTCCTGCACAAACATCATGACCAAGATTCAAGTTGGGGAGGAAAGGGTTTAATGAGCTTACACTTCCACGCTGCTGTTCATCACCAAAGGAAGTCAGGACTGGAACTCAAGCAGTTCCAGGAGCAGGAGCTGATGCAGAAGCCATGGAGGGGAGTTACCTACTGGCTTGCTTGCTTCTCCTGGCTTGCTCAGCCTGCTTTCTTATAGAACCAAAGACTACCAGCCCACAGATGGTACCACCCATCTGTGGTACTGGTGGTACCATTTCAGTTGAGAAAATGCCTTACAGCTGGAGCTCATGGAGGCATTTTCTCAACTGAAGCTTCTTTCTCTGTGATAACTCCAGCTGTATCAAGTTGACACACAAAACTAGCCAGTACAACAATAAAGATTATAATTCTTATGTCTAAGTTAACATTTAAGTTTTGTTTAGATAAACCTAATCAATATTTTATCTTCTATTCTTGCACCTACAATAAATAATTCATTCTTTTTACAACCTTTAGTTAACTGTTTTGTGGCATAAAGGAATATATTCCTGAATAGTAAATCTTTATGCCTGTCTTCCATCTAGGGCAATTAGCTTGTGACACATGAAGAATTACAAAGTCTCAATTACAGCTTTCATATCACAGAAAGGCCTAAATGCAATCTCCATTATAAAGAGCTTAATAATTACTAGAATACTCTTAGGAATTCTTATAGAATCATTGTTAGGAGTTAGCCATCTATTTGTCTGTATAGCATCACCACAAGATAGTACATATTTGTTGATCTGCAGAAAATATGCCCAATATGGTGGACTAGTGCTCAGGGATTGCTAAGTTAATTTAATAATGATAGGGAAGGCGTGTCAATAGCAGAAATCAATCCTGAGATTTGCCCCTTGGGCCTTGCCTCTAAGGGTTCATTCATTGCAGTTCCACAGCAAACCATCCCTGGAAAATCACCTGTTAGTCTTAGCCTTTCCCTGATGGCTCCTGACAACTTGCCTCATATTTTAGAGATATATGTTAAGGCAACATATAATAATTAAGAAAAACAGCTGATATCCAAAATAATGATTTTATTTTGTGGTTTTATAAACCTATGGCCAAAACAATTTCTCAGTTTGAAATAACATAGGCTGGGCAGTGGTAACACACTCCTTTACTCCCAGCACTTGGGAGGCAAAGGCAGGCGGATTTCTGAGTTCGAGGCCAGCCTGGTCTACAGAGTGAGTTCCAGGACAGCCAGGGCTACACAGAGAAACCTTGTCTCGAAAAACTGAAAAAACAAAACAAACAAACAAAGAAAAAAAAAGAAATAACATAGAAACATTACTTAGAGTTGGACAAGAAGGATTCAAATTTAGATTTAGATTAGAATTAGAATTAGATTAGATAAGCATTTCTGAGGAAGAGAGGATGAGGGATTTAGTATTATACAGAATCACTGGCAACTGGCCTGACTCCCCATACTTCTGGAGACTGATCCACCAACTAAAGAATACACATGGAGGGACCCATAGTGCTGGCCACAAAGACTGCAGAGGAGGGTCTTATTACCGGTCAGGGGGAGGAGAGGCCCTTGGGCCTGAGGATGTTAGATCCCCTAGTATAGGAGAATGTCAAGGAGGGAAGACGAGAGTGGGTAGGGGGTGGGGTGGGGAAGTGGGTTGGAGAATATCCCCATAGAGGCAGGGGGAGGGGGGAGGGAATCGGAAGGTTCCAAAGGGGAGATCTGGAAAGGGGGAAACATTTGAAATGTAAATAAAATATGAAAATAAAAAAAAAGAAATAATGAAAATAAACTTTTAACTTAATGCATAGGTAACATCTTGCTTACCTGTTTTAATTAATATTGAACAGACAGGGTTTATTATAAATCACCACAAACCAGTTTCTGTAGCCATGGAGTACCAAAGAAATCATGGGATGCGAGGCAACAAAGCATCTTTTCTTATTTTCTCATTCTTTTACTTGTTTCTTGCATTAACAAAGAGAGTGCTAAAAACATTAAATATCTCACAATGTGCTGGTTTCTCATACAAACCAGAGATCAAAACCAAGGGGATTCCTGTGTCCACAGAATTTCAACTTTACTACAATTTAGTTCTGGTACTGTGAAGAGACATTTGTATTAAGTATGGCCCAAGTAAAAATTTTTAGTCCTTTCTGCCTATCATGTTTCTTGTTTGTGTGCATGTGTGAGTGCTTGCTTGTATGTGTGCATGCGTGTGTGTGTCTATATACATATTCTTGAAATTCATCTCAGAAGAATCTGTGAATGAGGGTGCAAATTAGAAGTCTATATGTGTCTGAAGTGCTCCACCAAATGCTTTTTCACATACCCCAGATTTGCCCCTTGGGCCTTGCCTCCAAGGGTTCATTCATTGTAGTTCCACAGCAAACTATTTCTGGAAATTCATCTGTTAGTCTTATCCTTTCCTAGATGGCTCCTGATAACTTGCTTTATATTTTATAGATATGCATTGAGGCAACATATAATAATTTAAAAAAACAGCTGATATCTAAAATAATGTGAACAGCATGATAGCCAGCAATTTATCACATAATTTTAATATGTTAAGGTATGATATATGAAATGTAAACCATTTTGTAGTGTCAGACATTTAATTGAACCATACACAATCTGTCCTCAAACTGTTTCAACATTAATTTAGCTATCAGTAATCATTACAATTTGTTAGCAACAAATAGTTTTTTTTAACTTATTTATGCATATATATGTGCATATAGGTGTGTTTGTGTGCATAAGTGTCAACAAGATCATGGTGGTGGTGCTGGAATACAATTGTGAGTGTAGTAGAGGCTATGGGCAGATGTTAGGTATTTTCCTCAATCACTTTCCAATGTAATTATTTGAGCCAAGGTTTCTCACTGGACCACTAATGAGGTCTCTCACCAGTTTGTCTAGGCTGGCTGGCCAATGAGCACCAGGAATCCATCCACCTGTATCTAGTTCTCCAGTGTTGGGATTACAGTTGTGTGTCATTGTCCCTAACTAGTTTTATAGATTCTAGAGATCAAAATTCAGGCCTTTATGCTTATATAACAAGCACTTTACTGCCTGAGCCAAAGTCCAACATCAACTTGTCTTTCTAAATAAATGTGTACTTGGCATCATCTTTTATCAATGTAGTATATACATATTTGGGGTTTCAATATAATTGAGTTCCTTTAAGGAATTCTTTTGATACTATAGAATAGTTTTATTTTGACATATAAATAAATTAAAAAAATTTAAAAATTCCTATAAGGAATACATATCAAATTGATTTTAAAAAATTTTAGGGGCTGGAGAGATGACTTAGTGGTTAAGAGCAATGACTGCTCTTCCAGAGGTTCTGGGTTCAATTCCCAGCAACCACATGGTGGCTTACAACCATCTATAATGGGGTCTAATGCCCTCTTCTGATTTGTCTGAAGACAGCTACAATGTACTTATATGCATAAAATAAATAACAAATAATTCTTTTAAAAAATGTTAATGTTGGAGTGATTACAATTCCAGATCTTAAGATAAACTACAGAACCATAACAATTAAAAGCAATATGGCAGTGCTCCCAAACAGATATGTAGACCAATGGAACAAAATTGAAGACATAAACATGCTGAACACACATAACTTCAGTTACTTAATATTTGATGAAGACATAAAAGGCATATACACTTGAAAAAAAATCTTCCAAAAATAGTGCTGAGAAAATAAGATAGAAGATAAGCAGCTGGCAACCACAGGATATTAGCAGGACTCTGTACTAACTGGTGTTTTCTACTTCACACTAGCCAGCTCTATAACAATGCATAGCAATAGTATGATTTTTGAGAGTTACCTGTTTAACTCCAACTGTGTAAGATCAAGAAAGGCTGAGCCCATAAAGTCATCTTGCAGTCCAAAATCATAGTCAAATACCTACAGGGCCAAAGAGACAAAGCACTTCAAAATAATTTTGGAAAACATTTAAATGAAACATACCGATTATAAAAACTGGTTATCTCTTCTACCCAAACAACTGACACACATATATATTTGTGATACTTTGTATTGTTAGAGTTTCATAAAACATTCAAGTAAACTATATTTTTATTTAATATTATTTATTATATCATTCTATTTGTATTAGCAATAGAAGTTTTACAGAAGGTGTAACAAAATCAATGAAATATAGTAAACATTTTATAATATAGGGATCACAGCTTAATTTTTTTTTATTATCATAGAAGAGATATCATGAAGTCTAGGACCAAAGTGATTTAGTGTGAGTCTCAACAAATATATCTTCTGTATTGGGCTATGGATGGTTAAAAAATATCTCCAGTTTATTATTCATATGTTTTAAGGTTATTAAAGATAACTTCTTTGATATTATAGAATTTTTAATCTTGACATACAAATAAATAAGGATACAGATATTATGGTTTAATCATTTTGTAAGTTTATATAAGTTACAAAACTTACAAAACTTACAAATTTTGTAAGTTTTGTAAGGATATATCAAATTAACCTTTTATTTTTGCCAACAATTATTTGAGACAATTCTAATTAAAAATGAAAATGAAAAAAAAAGAATAAACATGTTTCTTTCTCTGTTCACACAATTCACATATTTAAATGCTAAGATAGTAAAAAATACATAGATTGGTACAGTTCAATGATGAGTGTTAATAGATACTTCCAGAAGTTAAAGGGACATGTGTAGCTACTGCATAAAAGAAGACCCTAAGTCCCTAAAGAGGTGTTTTGTGTACAGAACTGATTGAAAAGAAAAGTAAATGTCACACTGATATAGGAAAGACCCTCAAGTCAGAGGAAGCAACAAGAGAAGGACTAAAATGTTTAATGATCATCAAGAAGCCAATGGCATTAAGTCAATATGAAACGGTTGAGAAATGGATGGTTAGAGAGCTATCTCGAGGCTTAGTTAAGACCCTTCTAAAAAAAACTATGTAAAAGAGAATCACCTAACTTCTGACTATTTAGTGATTTTTCTAGCTCATTTATTCTCTTGGCTGATGCTGACTGTACAGTTCAGTGTGCTGGGCAATATAGTTAACACTGAGGAAAGAGCAGTGGTAAACAAAATTAACATAATTAATACTGATAGTTTAGTGAGGGAAACAAATGTTCAGCAAGAAAACATATAGGTGATTTGAGACTATACATTTTTATATTTGTTAAACAAGGCAGCAGGAGCAACAACAACAACAACATGGGAAACTGGGGAAAGCATGTAAAATGAAACAAGGCATAAAGCTACACAGAGAAGTTTAGAGCTATGTTGCTTAATCTTTTAAAATAGAAAATGTTTGAGCACTGGAATAAATACAAAATGAAAAGTCTCTTTCTGAATGGATGACCTAGGTTAAGAATATAAGACTGTGAGTCAGAGAGGATTAGTAGCCCAGTGTAACAGACATCTCAATAAAGGTGAGTTTAGTCTTGAGTCTATTAGTCTTTTCACCTAGTACAGATGTGCTTCAACTATAAACAAACAAACAAACAAACAAGCAAAACAGAAACAAAAACAAAACAAAACAAAGCACAACCAAATGTGCAAGAAATATATTTCAACCCTCCTCAGTTCCTTCAGTCCCTTCTCTAACTCCTCGATCTGGGATCCCACACTCAGTCCAATGGTTGGTTGCCAGCATCTGCCTCTGTATTTGTCAGGCTCTGCCTGAGCCTCTCAGGAGACATGTTTCTATTAGCAGCCTCATGGAGGGAGCAATAGTGTCAACTGGCCAGACCCTCCCACCCCCCTGGAGCTCCCAGAGACTGGACCACCAACCAAAGAATACACATGCAGGGACCCATGGTGCTGGCCACATATGTGGCAGAGGAGGGTCTGTTGGACATCAGTGGGAGGAGAGGTCCTTGGGCCTGAGTGTGTTCGATGCTGATGCCCCAGTGTAGGGGAATGCTAGGAAGGGAAAACTAGAGTGGGTGGTTGGGTGGGGGAGCACCCTCATAGAGGCAGGGGAGGAGGATGGGATAGGGGGTTTCCAAAGGGGAGACCTGGAAAAAGGAAAACATTTGAAATGCAAATAAAGTAAATATACTACTACTACTACTACTACTACTACTACTACTACTACTACTACTATTAAACCTTAAAGTTTGATGGATGAAGTAGAATACAGACATTCTAAGTGAGGAAAAACAAAGTAAGACATACCATTGTCATATATTTGCTTATATACTGTGAATGCTAACTTTAAATATTTGGTTATCAATGTTTGTGTTAAATATCCCATAAGATTCAGTAAATACATAAAGATAAAAAAAAAACCAAAGAAATATATTTTCAAACAAAAAGATAAATACTTTGCGTTACAAAAGGATTCTCAGATTTTAAGAGTCACAAGGGAATTTATTTAAGTCGTTAGGACATCCATGATATCTCTTACTATTCAGTTTGAAATCATTTGATTTCTACACAAACTTTCAGGGTGTATTTTTTGTAGAAAGCACAGTACTTTTGCAGCAGATATTCTTGATCAATTATACTTCCAAGATTCCGCTATCTGAGGCATATCATATGAATATACTGCATATCTATAACATATGATACCTCTCTATTTGCCCATGGCCACAGTAGTACTTTTAATAACATACATTGTGGACAAGATAAGTGACATAGAAGATGGAAAACAATATAGTGACTTGATTATTAGTCCAAACTGTCTTTACCCTAATGGTCAGACTTTTTACTGTTAGAATATTAAATATTTGCTTTAGTTCTGATCTCCCTATAAGTCAAATGAAACATAAATATAAGGAAAATGTAAACATTTATTATTGAAATTATTAGCTTTGCTACTTGGTTCTAAGTTATACAAATTTACTTGTCAGAGGGAGCATTGCTCTGGGAGTATAATAATATAGAACATAAAAGATAAAATAAAGTAGAAAAAGTATGTTCCAGTACAGCATTAACAAGAACAATTAATGTTTACTCAGCAATTACTGGAAGTTAGGCCCTTTTCTAAATGCATTGATTTAAATTTTTAAGCAAATTTCACAGTCCAGTTAGCAAGATATTGAAAATATTTATTCATTATCAAATTTGAGGACTAGAAAAAAACAAAACTCAAATCTTGTTTTGAGTTTCAAAAGTAGAACATATTTAAACTTAACATGTATAACTTGGGCAGGCAACCCTGAGGGAAGCATTGGGAATTCAAATATAGATGATTTCTATAGGACCCTGTCTATCAAGGCACCTCCATTCTATGAGTTGAAGATATTATGTGTCATTAGGTAGAATCTGACTTGGTGATGCTTTTGATCAATTAAAACAATAAGTATTTTACAATGAAGAATGAATCTATTTAACATCTCAATTCAATTATCAACCATGACAAAATGCTCAGAGTGTGATTCAGTGAAAGTTCTTTTTGAACACCAGTCATAAAACCCAACTCACTTGTCAGTCTGATTTTGTCACTTTAAGTGACCAAATGTTAATAAGTAATTATGACTTCAGGGAAAATTAGACTTGAAAATTCAAATAATTTATATCTTTATTCATTTATTTATTAAGCATTACTGAGTGAATTATTACAATGGGCCAAGTTCTATTGTACATACTTGAAATGTATGTAGCAGTGAAAGCAAATGTTTGACTTCTTGAAGATTCTGTGGTGAACAAAACATATAATAAATATATGTACCTAGTACTACTGAGTAAAGGAGCAAGAGAGCCCAGGAAGTGGTATTCTGGGAAGATTTCACAATGGAGGGGCAAAGAACAAATCCAAAGGTACATGGCTGAAATTCCTCTCTATCTTCTAGTTACCTTCAAAACCTCTCAAAGTTAGTTGCTTCCAGGACCTCCCCACATATGTGGCAGAGGAGGGTGTTGTTGGCCATAAGTGGGAGGAGAGGCCCTTGGGCCTGAGGGTGTTTAGATGCCCAAGTATAGGGGAATGCCAGGGAGGGAAGATGGGAGTGGGTGGTTGGTTGGGTAAATACCCTCATAGAGGCAGGGGATGTGAAGGGGGATAGGGGGTTTCCAAAGGGGAGACATGGAAAGGGGGAAACATTTGAAATGTAAATAAAGTATCAAAAAAAACCCAAACAAACAAACAAACAAAAAAACAAGATAGCAAAAGCAATTCTCAACAATAAAAGCATTTCTAGGTCACCTCTCCTTTGGGTACAGGAAGGCCCCAGCTCACTGGAACAATAAATTCCTCTTGCATCAATCTCTGGCTCCACTGTGGGTGTGGTCCACTGTGGGTGTGGGGAGGTCCTGGTAGCTAAGGTTGTCAGAGTCTTACATTTGGTGCATGGGCTGGGAAGAAACCCCCTGTGGGGACACACTGGAAAGCAGTGAATCCTCCTCGAGCAGATACTATGGTTTTTGTCTGTCTCCCTGTGTGTTACAGCCTGCATTTCTACATCTGTTTGTACTTTCGGTTTGCTTGCATCAGGAAAGACTCAGAGTGACTCAACATCTGGTGCAGTTGTTTTCGATGGGCAGATGTGCCTTCACGCCGTGACCTCAGGGAGTCTGGAGGATGCTTTGCTCCTTTTGGAACCTTCTAGACTCAGTCCAGACATAAGTCGGCCATCTGGTCATTAGAGTTGTTTTGTCCATGGAACGGATGAGTTGTATGTGTGTTAATTGTTCTCCTCTGTGTTTGTTGGTGCTAGTTATCTCATTCTGTGTTCTTGGACTTAGACTGACGACATTTTTGGACATGGGGGTAGATTGAATCTACCCCATTCAGCATCCTAGTTAACCACTGGAGGGAAGTTAGGAAAAGTGGAGAAGAGCAAGTTGGTTACTCTGTTCCTCGGAATGGCCCACCTTCAGAGTAGGGTGGCCACCCAGAGGGATCTTCAACTTGCAGGTGATCAAAGCAGTCGAGGAAAGAGTCTTTAGGCCAGGATCCCTCAGGCATCCAGACCAAGTGCCCTATATAATTACCTGTAAGAATCTAGTGGAGAATCCCCTCCACCCCCAAAGCCTTTCTTTTCCCAAGACCAACCTCTTGGTCTTGTTGGCCTTGGTTTCTGGCCATCAGGAAAAAGGAAACACAGGAGGAGGGATCTGGACCTGAGAAGAAGTTGATCCTCCAAGACCCTTCAACAGAGGACCTGTTGCTCCAAGACCCTCTTTGTCCATGTCCTCCTACTGTTACCTGCATGGCCCCAATCAGTCCCTAGGATCCTCAACCCATATGAGACCAGAGCTATTGAATCTCCCTTTACTGGAGGGAGGAGACCCTCAACTTCCTAGTCCCACCATGGGGACCCAAAGTCTGAGAGCCACCTCCTCTGATACCATGGTGGCTCTCTCACTGAGGGCAATCAGGCCATTCAATATTGCCCCTTCTCTTTGGCCGACTTATAAACTGGAAGGTCCAACACCCCTTCCCCCCTTCAGATAACCCAAAGTGGGTGATTAATCTCTTTGAGACTGTTTTATTTGCTCATCAACCCATTGGGAATGATATTCAGCAGAGCATGAGAGTTATCTTCACAATCGAAGAGTGAGAGGATAATGCAGCCAGAAAGAATTTCCCCACAGATACAGGGGCACCACTGATTGACTAGGCTGTTGCAGACAGAGGGTTTCCCTGACTAGACCTGTTTGGGACTTTAATATAGCAGAAGGTAAGGGGTACCTGAAGGTCTACTGCCAGGCTCTGTTGGCAGGTCTCAAGGGCACTGCAAAGCAACCCACCAATTTGACTATGGTAAGGGAGGTGTGGCAGGGCTCATATGAGATGCCTGCAGCCTTTCTAGAGTGGCTCATGGAAGCATTCTGCCAATATATACCCTATGACCCCAGTGAGAGGAGCACAAAGCTACTGTGACTATGGCTTTTATAGACTAGTCTAATGGAGATATCAGGAAAAAGCTTCAGAGGCTAGAGGGACTACAGGATAAGTCATTGAGGGATTTAGTGCAGGTTGCTGAGAAAGTCTACCATAACAGGGAGACAGAGGGGGAGAAGAAGCAAAGAAAAAGAAAGAAAGAAGATGAAAGAGAGATGAAAAGTGAAAGGCAGCAGGAAAGAAATTTACAGAGAATCTTGACTCCAATAGTCAGGAAAAGCAGAGGAGAGAGTCTCCAACCAAAGAGAGACAGAAAACTGTTTGAAAAGGACCAGTGAGCATATTGTAAGGAGAGGGGCCACTGGGCCCAAGAGTGCCCTAACAAACAGAAGCCAGGGGTGGGATATCCCAGGCCTTGGGAAAAGTGCCTCAAACAGCAAAGGTGTTAGCCCTGGGGGAAGTCAGCAACTAGGGAGGATGGAGTTTGGACACCCTCCCCTAGCCCAGGGTAATCTTGAAAATGTAGGGGAAACCCACTCAATTCTTGGTGGACACAGGGGCTCAACACTTGGCCCTCCTCCAAGCCAAAGGCCCTGTTTCCAAGAAGAGATTTTGGGTCCAAGGAGCCACTGGCACCAAAATGTATTCATGGACTACCTGGAAAAACAGTGGATCTAGAGATGGGCTGGATATCCCATTCATTTATGGTCATCCCAGACTGCCCCTTGCCTCTGTTGGGAGAAACTTCATCTCCAAGATGGGAGCCCAGATACACTCCCTGCCTGATGGGCCACAACTAACTGGTCTAAAAGGAGAGCCCATAGATGAAGGAAAGACCTTTCTAACTGACCCCTGCCAGGAACCGAAGCTACCTGGTTTACAGAGCAGTTTTCTCCATGAAGGTCAGAGACAAGAGAGTGCTACTCTGGTGGACGGCACAAATATCATCTGAGTGGAACCTCTACCATCTGCACGTTGCTGCACAAAGTGGAGCTTATTGCCCTCACCAAGGTGTTGGAACTTGGGGCTGACAAGAAAATTAACATCTACAGGGATAGCAGGTATGTCTTTGCCGCAGCCTACATTCATGGGGCTATATACCAGGAGAGAAGACTGCTCACATCAGAGGGAAAAGAAACAAAAAACAAGCAGGAAATCTTGGATCTCTCAGATGCCCTGTTAAAGCCAGCAACTGTGAGTATTATTCATTACCCAGGACATCAAAAGGGAAGAGACTCAGTGACCTGGGGCAATAACCAGGCATATCAAGTGGCTTGAGAAGTGACTATGCAGGAGCCTATACCAGTTATGTGCCTGCAAGTGACACCTGCTGGGGAATGGGACTGGACTAAGGAATGGCCTCACTTAAAGTATATTGAAGAAGAAAGGACTCAGATTGATAGCCATCCTACCAACTATTACCTAGAGAAGGATAAATCCTTAGACGAACTAACTAAAGAGCACAGAGACAGTATCCTATTTTTTTTCTTGATACTTTATTTACATTTCAAATGTTTCCCCCTTCCAGATCTCCCCTTTGGAACCTCCCTATTCCTTCCCCCCTTCCCCTGCCTCTATGGGGGCATTCCCCCACCCACCCACCCACTCTTGGCTTCCCTCCTTGGCATTCTCCTATATTGGGGTATCTAACACCCTCAGGCCCAAGGGCATCTCCTCCCCCTAATGGCTAACAAGATCCTCCTCTGCTACATATGTGGCCAGGACCATGGGTCCCTCCATGTGTATTCTTTGGTTGGTGATCCAGTCTCCGGGAACATCAAGGGGTCAGGCCAGTTGACACTGTTGCTCCCTCCCTGGGGTTGCAAACGCCCTCAGCTCCTTCAGTGCCTTTTCCAACTCCTCCATCTGGGACCTCACACTCAGCCCTACTGTTGCTGTGAAGTGACTTGGGTATTCCAAACTTTTGGGCTAATGTCCACTTATCAGTGAGTACATACTATGTTCATTCTTTTGTGACTGAGTTACCTCACTCAGGATGTTATTTTCAAGTTCCATCTATTTGCCTAAGAATTTCATGAAGTCATTGTTTTTAATAGCTGAGTAGTATTCCATTGTGTAAATGTACCACATTTTCTGTATCCATTCCTCTGTGGAGGGACATCTGGGTTGTTTCCAGCTTCTGGCTATTATAAATATGGCTACTATGAACATAGTGGAGCATGTGTCTTTATTACATGTTGGAGCATCTTCTGGGTATATGCCCAGGAGTAGAATACCTGGGTCCTCAGGTAGTATTATGTTCAACTTCCTTAGTCATCAAGGAAATGCAAATCAAAACAACCCTGAGATTCTACCTCACACCAGTCAGAATGGCTAAGTTAAAAAACTCAGGTGACAGCAGATGTTGGCGAGGATGTGGAGAAAGAGGAACATTCCTCCATTGCTGGTGGTAATGCAAGCTGTTACAACCTCTCTGGAAATCAGTTTGGTGGGCCCTCAGAAAAATGAACAGTATCCAATTTAACAAAAGGACACAAGAAGGAAAATTATGCTCCCTAGAAAGCAAGCAAATGACTTACTAGGCCAAATACACAGATGGACTCATTTAGAGGATAAAAAACTTGTCTAAGCAGTTAAGGGACCTAAAGTATATATAATAGGACTCAGGTTCTGAGCCAAAGAGATAGTAGAACAGTGTAAGGTATGCCAGGAAGTGAATGCTTATGCATCCAAGTGTAAATAAGGCAAAACACATAGGGGAGAACGGCCTGGAGTATATTGGGAGACCAATTTTACAGAAGTTAAACCAGAAAAATATGGTTGCAAACCCCTCCTACTGTTTGTGGATGCTTTGTCTGGATGGGTTGAGGCTTTCCCTGCCAAGCAGGAGACAGCTACCATGGTAGCCAAGAAGATATTTGAGGAAATTTTCCTGAGATTCAGCGTATCCTAGATAATTGGATCAGTCAATGGTCCTGCTTTTGTCTCTAAGGTAAGTCAGGGATTGGCAGAAATATTGGGGACTGATTGGAAGCTCCACTGTGCATACCATCCCCAGAGCTCAGGGCAGGTAGAGAAAATGAATAGGATCCTAAAAGAGACCTTGGTAAAATTGACCTAGGAGACTGGTGGTGCTCTTCCTCTTGGTCCTGTTCCGAGCCTAGAATATCCCCTACCATTTTAGCTTGACCCCTTTTGAGATCCTGTTTGGTATCCCAACTCCTTTGGTGTCCACTGGGCCTTCCCTGGAGGTATTCCAACTCACTAATAGGAACCTCTTCTTGAGGCTCCAAGCCCTTCGGTCAATACAACGTGAGATTTGACCCAAACTGTCTGACTTAAGTGCTCCAGGGATGACAGAGACCCCTTACTGCTTCCAGACTGGTGACTGGATCTATGTAAGGAGGTATCAGTCACAGACGATGGGAACCCGGTGGAAGGGACCCTTCCTGGTGCTGCTAACCACTCCCATAGTCCTCAAGGTGAATGGTATTGCAGTCTGGGTGCATGCTTCCCATGTGAAACCTGCAGATGCCCTGATTCCCAGAGACCCCTGCTGGATGATACATTAGATGGACAATCTGCTCAAGCTCAAGATTACTCAACCTTGATCATGACTGCCTGGTGGTACCTTTGGATTCTGTTTTTTTTCACCATTCTATGTGCCTATCCACCAAACCTGTTACAGCACTCACTATCTCCCTTCTGTTGGGGTTGGAGTGGCTGGGGCAGCCACTAGGACCTCCATTTTGGTCTTACAAGGGAAAATTTATCACAGTCTGAGGGCAGCCATTGATTTAGATATAGAGAGAATAGAAACTTCCACCAGTCACCTTAAGAATCATTGACTTCATTATCAGTAGTACTACTACAGGGAGGGGATTAGACTTAACTTTTCCTCCAGCAAGGAGGGCTATGTGCTGCCTTAGCTGGCAGTGTTGCTTTTATATAGACCATTCTGGGGTTGTTAAAGATTCAATGGCCAAGGTGAGAGAAGGGATAGCCAAGCGGGAGAGAGAAAGAAAACAGAGTCAGGACTGGTTGAATGTTGGTTTAACTCCTCCCCTTGGTTAACCACCCTCATATCCACCCTGTTAATTGTTCTCCTGCTATTGTTGACTTTTGGCTCCTGCATTTTGAACAGCTTGGTTGCTTTTGTTTTTTTGTTAAGGAACAAATAGGTACAGTACAGCTAATGATCTTAAAGCAGAAATACAAAGAACTAGATACAGAAGACCAGGAGTATGAGCTATCAGACTACCAACAATAGCTTTAAGGTTGAAGCATGCACAAAGAAAAGGGGGGAATGAAGGTGTCAGCTCAGGGCCTTTGGAAAATTCCACCAGGCTCCAGAGCATGAAAGCCCCCAGAAGGGAGAAATTGTTGGAGCACTTAGGCTCTCCTCTCTTCCTGGAAGGGAAGGGCTGATTACATTACTTACATTCCTCAGAAAAACTGCAGGTCTGACCAACCTTTGGCTACCTGCAGATGAGAGAAGCCCTTGCTACCTCATTCTCTAAGGACCAATCAGTTTAAAAGTTACACTGCTCTGCCAATCATATTGTGCCTAGTTGCTGCTGTCTATTCTACCCCTAGAAACTGTATAAAAACTTGTAGAACGAGTGACCAGGGGTCACTTCTCCTTCGGGTACAAGATAGCCCCAGTGTACTGGAACAATAAATTACTATTGCTTTGCATGAGAAAAAACCCCGATTTTCTAGGGAAAATCACAATACTTAACCTCAAGCTGTTCAGCAGAGTAATAATGATAAAAACCGCTTGGTATTGGTACAGACAGAGGCAGGTAGATCAATGGAATAAAATTAAAGACCCAGAAATAAACCTATATATCTATGGTCACTTAATCTTTGACAAAGAAGCCAGAACCATACAGTGGAAAAAAGACAGCATTTTCAACAAATGGTCCTGGTGTAACTGATGGTCTTCATGTAGAAGAATGCAAATTGATCCATTTCTATGTCCTTGTACAAAGCTCAAGTCCAAATGGATCAAAGGACCTTCACATAAAACTAGATACACTGAATATAATAGAAGAGAAAGTAGAAAAGAGCCTTGAAAACATCAGCATAGGAAAAATTTTCCTGAACTGAATACTAATGGCTCAAGCATCAACAACTGATAAATGGGGCCTCATGAAACTGAAAAGCTTCTGTAAGGCAAAGGACACTGTCAATAGGACAAAATAGCAGCCTACAGATTGGAAAAAGATATTTACTGACCCTACATTTGATAGAGGGCTAAAATCCAAAATATAAAAAGAATTTAAGAAGTTAGACTCCAGAAAACCAAATAATCCAATGAAAAATGGGGTACAGAGCTAAACAGAATTCTCAACTGAGAAATCTTGAAAGGCTGAGAAGCACTTAAAGAAATGTTCACTATCCTTAGTCATCAGGGAAGTGCAAATCAAAATGACCCTGAGATTCCACCTTACATCAATCAGTATGGCTAAGATAAAAAACTAAGGTGACAGCAGATGCTAGTGAGGATGTGGAGAAAGAGGAACACTCCTCAATTGCTGGTGGGATTGCAAGCTGATACAACCACTTTGGAAATCAGTCTGGAGGTTTCTCAGAAAATTGGAAATAGTTCTACCCAAAGACCCAGCTGTAATCCTACTGGGTATATACCCAAAAGATGCTCCAAAATAAAACAAGGACACATGCTCTACTATGTTCACAACAGCCTTATTTATAATAGCCAGATGCTGGAAACAACCAAGATGCACTTCAACGGAAGAAGGGATACAGAAAATGTGGTACATTTATACAATGGGGTACTACTCAGCTATTAAAAATGATGACTTCAGGAATTTTGCAGGCAAATGGACGGAACTAGAAGATATCATCCTGAGTGAGGTAACCCAGACACAAAAGTACATATATGGCATTTACTCACTAATAAGTGGATATCATCTCAAAAGTTCAGAATACCCATGATACAACTCACAGCCCATATGAAGTATAATAAGAAGGAAGGCCAAAATGTGGATGCTTCAATCCTACTTAGAAGGGGGAACAAAATAATCACAGAGGGCAGGGGGAGAGAGGGATATAGGTAGAAGAGGGGAGGGGGAGGAAAAAGGGGGGAATGGGATCAAGTGTGTGAAAAGACAAGAGAACAGAACAGAGAGTCAGGAGATTGAATAGAAACATGTAGCAGTAGGGGGCAGGGAATGGTGGAAACCACTAGAAAGTCCCAGATCCCAGGGATGTGAGAGGCTCCCAGGACCCAATGGTGATGACATCAGCTGAAATAAACAACAGTGGGGAGATAGAACTAGAAGAGACCACCTACAGTAGATTGACATGGCCTTCAGTTTAGGGATGGCACAATCCACCCATCTTAAATAATATTTTTTTTTTTGCCATTCATATTTTTTATTGGATATTTTATTTATCTACATTTTAAATGTTATCTCTTTTCCCAGTTTCCCCTCTGGGACTCTCCTATGCCATTCCCCCTCCCCCCTGTCTCTATGAGGCTGCTTCCCCACCCACCCACCGACCCACTCCTGCCTCCCTGCCTTGGCATTCCCCTACACTAGGGCATTGAGCCTTCACAGGACCAAGGGCATCTTCTTCCATTGATGCTCGACAAGTCCATCCTCTGCTACATATGCAGCTGGAGACATGGGTCCCTCCATGTGTACTCTTTGATTGGCGGTTTAGTCCCTGGAAGCTCTGGGGGATCTGGTTGGTTGATATTGTTCTTCTTCCCATGGGGTTGCAAACTCCTTCATCTCCTTCAGTCCTTTATCTGACTCCACCATTGGGGACCCCCATGCTCAGTCCAATGGTTGGTGGTGAGCATCCACCTCTGTATTTGTCAGGTCCTGGCAGAGCCTCTCAGGAGACAGCTATATCAGGCTCCTGTCAGCAAGCACTTCTTGGCATCTTCAATAGTGTCTGGGTTTGGTGTCTGTTTGGGGGATGGATCCCCAGGTGGGGCAGTCTCTGGATGACCTTTCCTTTAGTCTCTGTGCAACACTTTGTCTCTGTATTTCCTCCCATGAATATTTTGTTCCCCTTTCTAAGAAAGATTGAAGCATCCACACTTTGGTCTTCCTTCTTCTTGAGCTTCATGTAGCCTATGTATTGTATCTTGGCTATTTCAAGCCTTTGGGTTAATATCCACTTATCAGTGAATGCATAACATGTATGTTCTTTTGTGACAGGGTTACCACACTCAGGATGATAGTTTCTAGTTCCATCCATTTGCCTAAGAATTTCATGAAGTAAATCTTTAACCCAGAATTTTTTTTCTGACTAAAAGAAACACTGGGACAAAAAAAAAATAATAAAAAATAAAAAATAAAAACAATAAAATAAAAAAATGGAGCATAGACTTAAGGAAAGGCCAATGCCACCTTGGGATCCAACCAATCCACAGACACCAAACCGCAACACTATTGCTGATGTCAAGATGTGCTTACAAACTGGAGCCTAGTATAGCTGTCCTCCGAGAGGATCTGGCAGCACCTGACTAAGACAGATGCAGATACTCACAGTCAACCATTGGACTGAGTCCCACAACACCAATAGAAGAGTTACAGGAAGGACTGAAGGAGCTAAACTGAAGGGGTTTGCAACCTCATAGGAAGAACAACAGTATCAACTAACTGGACGCAAGGGACTATACCATCAACCAAAGAGTATACATGAGTCGCTCCATGGTTCTTGCTACTTATGCAGCAGAGGAAAGCCTTATCTGATATCAATGGTAGCGGAGGTGCTTGGTCCTATGGAGGTTTGTTGCCCCACTGAAGAGGGATGCTAGAGGCATGAGGGAGGAGTGGGTAGGTGGCTGAGGGAGCCTCTCAGAGGCAAAAGGGGGGGGGGAGATTTGCAGGAATGAGAGTAGGAAGGGGCACATTTGAAATGTAAATAAATAAAATAATTAAGAAAAAACAACAAAACACCACCAACAAGAAGGGCTTCATGTTAAGTTTGCCAACTATTCCTGCATAGAGCCTACCTTGTAGTATGGTTGTTGATATGCCCAGTGACACTCAATGGGAGAACACAGACTTTCCCTTTACCAGATATTATTAATTGCAAATAGCCTCACGGTAAGGCATGGGACCCCATGTCCACCTATCTTTCTCTGGCCTGCATCTATTCAGGTCTTGTGTGTACTGCTGCTAGTCTGTGAGTTCAGGTGTGCATCAGCTTGGTGTGTCTGGAAATCACATTTCCTCAGTCATCACCACCTGCTCTTAGAATCCTTCTGTGCCCTCTCCTACACAGATCCCTGAGCTTTGAGGAGGAGTTCATGATGACATCTCATTTAGGACTGAGTGCTCCAAAGTTTCTCAGTCCCTGTACATTGTGCAGTTGTGGGTCTCTATTAGTTCTTGTCTCCTGCAAGAGGAGACTTCTCCGGTGAGGCACTGATCTTCTTTCATCCTCTTACACAAAGTTGATGTCTGTTTTGGATGGTCAGCTGTGTTTCTTGTATGCAGCTGAATGATCTCTTTCTGTTAGAGAATTCAGAGCATTGATACTGAGTGCTGATAAATGAACCATGCTCATTTATTCCTGTTATTTTGTTGTAGTCTGAGTTTCCCTCTGTATTTTGATTTACTGTCCTTAGATCAATGATTCTTTATGTTTTCTTGGTTATAGATAATCCCTTGAGGTGCAAATTTTTCTTCTAGTCCCTTTGTAGAGCTAGATTTGTAGATAGAAATTGATATGCCATTGAAAGATTTATTTTCTTCATTGATTACAGTTGATGGTTTTGAGAGATATAGAAGTTTGAGCTGCCATTACGGTCTCCAAGAATTGTAGAACATCCATCCAAGCCCTTCTGGCTTTCAGGCTCTCCATTGAAAAGTCAAGTGTTAAAGAAAACAAAAGGAAAGAAAAGAAAAGAAAAAAGAAAAGAAAAGAAAAGAAAAGTCAAGTGTTGTTCTAATGGGCCAACATTTATATATAGCTTAGTCCTTTTCTATTGCAGCTTTTAATATCTTTGTTTTATACACTTATTATCTAGTTACTATGTGTTATGAAAAATTTCTTTTCTGGTTCTATTTGGAATTCTGTATGCTTCTTGTTCTTTAATAAGCATTTCTTTCTTTAGATTCAGGGATTTTTTTTTCTATGATTTTTTTAAACATACTTTCTGTGCATTTGACTTGGGTTTCTTCCTCTGCCTCTTCTATACCCATTTTCCATTGGGTAAACTTGCTGTATTCATAATGTTCAAATTTTCCTTGATGTTCTGTGCCTTAACTTCTTTTTCTTCTTTTTCTTTTTATTCTTTTCTTATACAATATATCCTGACTTCAGGTTTCCCTTCCTCCACTTCTCATGTAACCCTCTCCTCCACTGATCTGAGATCTCTGCAGGACTCACTAGTCCTGTTTCCTTTCAGAAAAGGGCAGGCATCTCAAGAACATCAAACACAGCATAACAAGATACAATAAGACCAAGCACAAACCCTCATATGAATGCCGCGCAAGGCAAGCTAATAGGAAAACAGTCCTACAAGCAGGTAAAAGACTCAGAGACATCCCTACTTCTGGAGTTAGGAGTTCAACAAAAACATCTAGCTAACAACCATAACATATATGCAAATGACCAGACCCATGCAGGCTCTGTGATTGATGCTTCTAACTCTGTGGGCCTCTTTAAACCATACTTAGTTGATTCTGTGGGCCATGTTCTCTTGGTGTCCTTCCAGCTCCTACAGTTCTCCCCCTTCTCTTCCTCAAGGTTGCCAGAGCTCCAAGGGTAGAGACCTGATAGGGTTCTCCAGTTTGCACTCTCTGTGCCTAATGTTTGGCAGTGAGTATCTGCATCGTCTCTTAGCAACTAACTGCCAGAGGAAGCCTCTCTGATGACAACTGGGCTAGGCACTTATCTATGAACATAGCAGAATATCATTAGGAATCATTTTATTAATTTATTTTTCTGTCCTACATCTTGGGCTATCCAACCTCCAGTTTCTATTCATCCAGGCAGTGATTGGCATAGGCTCCTCTTTCTCATGGTATGAGCCTTAAATTAGATCAGCCATCAATTGGCCACTCCCACAAGTTCTGTGCTCCCAGTTGTCCCAGTGCATCTTGCAGGCAGTATAGATTGTAGGTCAAAGGTTTTATGGCTGAGTTGGTATCACAGTTTTATCACTGGAAGTCTGAACTGGATACAGAAGATGGCCAATTCAGGCTCCTTAACCTCCATCAATTGGCATCTTTGATAGGAGTCAGTCTTATAGAATCCTGAGTTTCTATTGCACTAGGTTTCCACACACCTCCCCCCCCAATGCCCTCCAATTCCAGTTGTCTATCCCTACAACCTCTCCCTCCATCTCTCCGTCCACCCTAATCCCACTTAGTCCTATTCCCATCTGCCTATTCCCGAAGTCTGACAGAAAAATCTATTCTGTTTCTCCTTCTCATGTGTTCTCCTTAGAGCCTTCCTTGTTACTTAGCCTTTCTGGGTCTGTGGATTGTAGCATGATTATCTTTTTTTTTTTTATTTCCCCAAGTGTATTCTCTATCTTTTCCTTCCTTAGCATCAGATATAAAAATCTTTTTTTTAAAATTTTTTTATTGGCTATTCTCTTTATTTACATTTCAAATTCACCTTTCTAGATCTCCCCTTCAGAACCCCCCTATCTGATCCTCCATCCCCCTGCCTCTATGAGGGTGCTCACCCACCCACCCACTCCCTTCTTCCTGCCCTGGCATTCCCCAATACTGGGGCATCAAACACACTCAGGCCCAAGAGTCTCTCCTCTCACTGGTGCCAACAAGGTCATCCTCTGCCACATATGCTGCTGAGGCCATGAGTCCCTAGATGTGTACTCTTTGGTTGGTGGTCCAGTCCTCAGGAGCTCTGGGGGTCTGGCTGGTTGGCACACTTGCTCCTTCCATGGGGTTGCAAACCCCCTCAGCTCCTTCAATCCTTTCTCCAACCCTGCATTCAGTCTAATAGTTGGCATCAAGCATAAGCCTTTGTATTTGTCAAGCTCTGACAGAGCCTCTCAGGAGACATTCACATCAAGGTCGTGATAGTAAGCACTTCCTGGCATCCACAATAGCTTCTGGGTTTGGAGACTGTATATGGGATGGCTAATATCCACTTATCAGTGAGTGAATACCATGTGTGTTCTTTTGTGACTGAGTTACCTCACTCAGGATATTTTAAAGTTCCATCCATTTGCCTGCAAATTTCATGAAGTCATTGTTTTTAACTAGCTGAGTAGTATTCCATTGTGTAAACGTACCACATTCTCTGTATCCATTCCTCTGTGGAGGGACATCTGGGTTGTTACCAGCTTCTGGCTATTATGAATATAGCTGCTATGAACATAGTGGTGCATGTGTCCTTATTACATGTGGGAGCATCTTCTGGATATATGCCCAGGAATGGTCTATCTGGGTCCTCAGGTAATACTATGTCCAATTTTCTGAGGAACTGCCAGACCGAATTCCAGACTTTGTACAAGCTTGCAATCCCACCAAAAATGAAGGAGTGTTCCTCTTCCTCCACATCCTAGCCAGCATCTGCTGTCACCTGAGTTTTTGATCTTAGCTGTTCTGACTAGTGTGAGATGGAATCTCAGGGTTGTTTTGATTTGCATTTCCCTGATGATTAAGGATGTTGAACATTTCTTTAGGTGCTTCTCGGCCATTCAAGTTTCCTCAGTAGAGAATTCTGGTTAGCTCTGTTCTCCATTTTTAAAATGGGGTTATTTGGTTCTCTGGAGTCTAACTTCTTGAGTTATTCTTATATATTAGATATTAGTCCTCTATCATATGTGGGATTGGTTAAGTTGTTTTCCCAATTCATTGGATGTCATTTTGCCCTATTGACAGTGTCCTTTGCTTTACAGAAACTTTGCAATTTTATGAGGTCCCATTTGTCAATTTTTGATCTCAGAGCATAATCCATTGGTGTTCTGTTCAGTAACTTTACCCCTATACCCATGAGTTCGAGGCTTTTCTGCAATTTCTCTTCTATTAGATTCATTGTATATGGTTTTATGTGGAGGTCCTTGACCCACTTGAACTTGAGCTTTGTACAGGGAGAATAGAATGGATCAATTTGCATTCTTCTACATGTTGCCTGCCAGTTAAACAAGCACTAATTGTTGAAAATGCTGTCTTTTCCCCACTGGATGGTTTTATCTCCTTTGGCAAAGATTAAGTGACCATAGATGTGTGGATTCATTTCTCGGTCTTCAATTCTATTCCATTGATCTATCTGCCTGTTACTGTACCAATACCATACAGATTTTATCACTATTGCTCTGTAGTAAAGCTTGAGGTCAAAGATGGTGATTCTCCCAATTCTTTTATTGTTGAAAATAGTTTTCACTGTCTTGGTTTTTGTTGTTGTTGTTATTTCAAATGAATTTGAGAATTACGCTTTCTAATTCTATGAAGAATTGAGTTGGAATTTTGATGGAGATTGCATTGAATCTGTAGATTGCTTTTAGCAAAATGGCCATTTTTACTATACTAATCCTGCCAATCCATGAGCATGGGATATCTTTCCATCTTCTGAGGTCTTCTTTGATTTCTTTCTTTAGAGACTTGAAGTTCATGTCATACAGACCTTTCACTTGTTTGGTTAGAGTCACACCAAGATATTTTATATTGTTTGTAACTATTGTGAACTGTGTGATTTCCATAATTTCTTTCTCAGCCTGTTTATCCTTTGAGTAGAGTAAGGCTACTGATTTGTTTGAGTTAATTTTGTATCTGGCCACTTTGCTGAAGTTGTTTATCAGATTTAGGAGTTCTCTGGTGGAATTTTGGGGGTCACTTAAGTATACTATCATATCATCTGCAAGTAGTGATATTTTGACTTCTTCCTTTCCAATTTGTATCCCTTTGACCTCCTTTTGTTGCCTAATTGCTCTAGCTAGAACTTTGAGTACTATAGTGAATAGATAGGGAGAGGGCTAGTCTTTGATGTTAGTGGGATTGTTTCAAGCTTCTCTCTATTTAGTTTGATATTGGCTACTGGTTTGATGTATACTGCTTTCACTATGTTTGGTTATGGACCTTGAATTTCTGATCTTTCCAAGACTTTTAACATTAAGGGTCACTGAATTTTGTCAAATGCTTTTTCAGCATCTAATGAAATGATCATGTGGTTTTATTCTTTGAGTTTGTTAATGTAGTGGATAATGTGGATGTATTTCCATATATTGAGCCATCCCTGCATCCCTGGGATGAAGCCTATTTGATCATGGTGAATGATCATTTTGATGTGTTCTTGGATTCTGTTGGCAAGAATTTTATTGAGTAATTTTACATCAATGTTCATAAGGGAAATAGGTCTGAAGTTCTCTTTCTTTATTTGGTCTTTGTGTGGGTTATGTATAAGGGTAATTGTGGTTCCATAGAATGAATTGAGGAGTGTTCCTTCTGTTTGTATTTTGTGGAATAGTTTGAAGAGTATTGGTAATAGGTCTTCTTTGAAGGTCTAATAGAATTCTCCAGTAAATCTATCTGGTCCTGGGCTTTTTTTTGGTTGGGAGATTATTAATGACTGCTTCTATTTTCTAGGGTTTAGGGAGCTGTTTAGATGGTTTATCTGATCTTGTTTTAACTTTGGCACCTGGTATATGTCTAGAAAATTGTCCATTTCATCCAGATTTTCCAATTTTGTTGAGTATAATCTTTTGTAGTAGGATCTGATGATTTTTTGATTTCCCTCAGTTTCTGTTGTTATATCTCCCTTTTTATTTCTTATTTTGTTAATTTGGATACTGTCTCTGTGCCTTCTGGTTAGTTTGGCTAAGGGTTTATCTAACTTGTTGATTTTCTCAAAGAATCAGCTCCTGATTTTCTTGATTCTTTGTATAGTTCTTTTTGTTTCTACTTGGTTGATTTCAACCCTGAGTTTGAGTACTTTCTACAGTCTACTCCTCTTGCGTGTATTAGCTTCTTTATGTTCTAGAGCTTTCAGGTGTGCTGTTAAGCTGTTAGGGTATGCTGTCTCCAGTTTCTTTTTGGAGGCATTCTGAGCTATGAGTTTTCCTCTTAACACTGCTTTCATGTCCCATAAGTTTGGGTATGTTGTGCCTTCATTTCATTGAATTTTAAAAAGTCTTTAATTTCTTTCTTTATTTTCTCCTTGACCAAGTTATCTTTGAGTAGGGCATTGTTCAGCTTCTAAGTGTGTATCAGCTTTCTATTGTTTTTGTTGCTATTGAAACTAGCCTTAGTCCATGGTGATCTGATAGGCTGGATGGGATTATTTCAATCTTCTTATATCGGTTGAGGTTTGTTTTGTGACCGATTATAAGGTCAATTTTGGAGAATGTACCATGAGGTAATGAGAAGAAGGTATATTCTTTTGTTTTAGAATGAAATGTTCTATAGATATCTGTAAAATCAATTTGGTCCTCATAACTTCTGTTAGGTTCAATGTTTCTCTGTTTAGTTCGTGTTTCCATGATCTGTCCTTTGCTGAGAGTGGGGTATTGAAGTCTTCCACTATTATTGTGTGAGGTGCGATGCATGCTTTGTTACATGATTATCTTAACAGTTAATATGTATCATGTTTTTCATTCTGTGCCTGGGTTATCTCACTCAGGATGATTGTTTTCTAGGTCCATTCATTTGCCTGCAAATTTCTTGTCATTTTTAAAATAGTTAAGTAATAAATACACCATTGTGTAAATGTATGACATTTTGTTTATCTATTCTTTTATGAAAAGACATCTATCTAGGCTGTTTCCAGTTTTGGTCTATTATAAACAATGCCACTATGAACATAGTTGAACAAGTATTCTTTTGGTAGGATGGACTGTCCTTTAGTATATGCCTGAGAGCAGTATACCTGGGTCTTGAAGTAGATTGACTCCTAATATTTTGAGAAACTACCATAATAATTCCCATAGTGGTTGTACATGTATGCACTCCCACCACCAATGGAAGAGTGTTTTCCTTGCTCCACATCCTTGTCAGCATGAGCCACCATTTGTGTTATGATTTTAGGAAAGTAGTTATGCTTTGCATTTCTCCGATGGCTAAAGATATTGAATATTTAGTATTAGTGGTGAATAGGTGTTGAATGGAAGTAGGGACTATGACCAAAGGAAGGTAAGGATAAACCTCACTGTGAAGTGTCTCAACTTCAACCAGTTGAAGTGTTCCATAGGTTTTAGTCACTCAGTAGTAGCTAGTCAAGAAAAAAATAAATACTACAGCTTTGCCACCTGAGTATATGGTAACAGAGAACTCTTGGACAAAATTTGAGCCTAGTATGCACTAGGTGTCAACATCACAGATAAAACAGTTTATGGAAATTCAGAAAAGCACGTCATGTTGCTCATAGGAAGCACATGTTTTACCCCTCAGAGCAGTCATTCAGGCAGGCTTTATTTATGTTTCTTCTTCTGTATGCTGCTGAACCAAGAGTCTAAGATTTTCATGCTATAGTACAGTTTTCAGGCATGAATTTGGACTGCCAGTAACAGTACATGATGGAGACAGCAGAAAATCCAAACAGGAAGTGGTAGACCTTGTCATGGTGGCAGACTTGTGGTACCCCAGGAAACTTCTCCAAGCTTCCATAAATGAGGGAAGCAATGGGGAAGAACCCATTATTATGCAGGCATAATGTTTTTGTGTATGGTGTAAAGATTATCCTTGTATTATTCAAATGCTGATTTCTCTGCCCTCACATCTTGTAGCTATCCAGAAATGGCATTGTAATGCTTATTCTAAGAATCTCCTGTATCATTTATTCTCTGACTTGCCAATAAAAGCTGATAACCCAATGTCTATGCAGAAGAGAGAATACAGCTGGGCTTCTGACAGCCAGAGGAAGGGGGGAAGAGAGACAGAGAGTAATAAGAGGGGATCCAGGCATGAGGAGGGTTGAGAGGAGACATCATGGGAAAGCACCTGAAGCCCAGAGAGCCAGACCAATATTAAAATGCAAATATTTCAGGGATTTTGGCTGGGAAATAGGCAGATTATCCCAAAGGATTGGAATAGATAATTAACTGCCCAGTTATTGAGCTATAAAGCTTATCAAATAAATCATATAGTCTCCGTCTCATCCATTTGGAAGCTGCCCAGGGATAAAGAAAAGCTGCAACTTTTGCAAATACATCCGCCCCATGCTGATCATGGAGAACATTCAGTAGTTAATGTTGTTTTGAGGGAAGGAGAGAAGAGCCAAGAAAGAAGGCACAATGACCAATCGGTATGGGTATTCCCAGTGATAGGGCATGGCCATCAGATCATAGCAACAAAGAACAGATATGTGACCAGATGCACCTAGATCGGCTTCTTGATTTCATACTTGAGCTCATATCTCATCTGGTAGTGCATGGCAACATGTTCTTGGTGCTGAAAGTCGCTGCCCACTGAAGAACCAAACTTCAGCCTGTTCATATTGACCCTCTGGCACACCCACCCAGCGAAGCCCCCAGTGAACCCCTTTCCTACCTCCCCTGTATAGCTTTGACCATTCAGTATAGAAGCCATCCTGTGGAGAGCTCTTGGTGCCTCTTCAAGGATATTGGCAATAATTTGACATTGGGCTAGAACAAGGAAGTAGGCTCAAGATCGTGACCATCTTGATTTAGTTACTGAATGCCACGGGACCTTTGTTTATGCCTTGTTTGTTCCTTCACTATTTTGTTTATGCCTTGTTTTTTCCTTGACCTAGAACTGACCCTATTCTGTGCATGTACTTAGAATGGTGTAAAAGCAGCTTGGGAAAAAAATAAATTTGTGTCAGCACTTGCTGGAGTCATACTATCTAATTGTCTTTTCTTTTTCTAATCCTCACTCCCTCCCTTGAGACCTTGTGGACTGAGCAGGCTTGGTCACCATCCATTTAACTTGAGTGTTGGCTATAGGCTTGCTGTGAAATCGCCTTTGTTGTGTCATGGCATGTTGCTTGTATCCGTGCTCTCTTTAAGATTTTTATCATGAAGGGCTGTTGAATTTTGCCACAGACTTTTTTAACATAAATTTTTCTTT
Organism: Rhynchomys soricoides; assembly: GCA_019843965.1. Lineage (NCBI taxonomy): Eukaryota > Metazoa > Chordata > Mammalia > Rodentia > Muridae > Rhynchomys > Rhynchomys soricoides. The sequence continues at coordinate 2,008,561 of JADRCH010000247.1, read as the reverse complement.
TTCTTTTTTTTTGTTCATATAGTAGATTACATTGATGGATTTTCATATGCTGAATGATCCCTGCATCTCTGAGATGAAGCCTACTTGGTTATTGTGAATTATCTTTTTGATGTGTGCTTGGATTTAGTTTGTGAGTATTTTATTGAGTATCTCTGCATCTATTGTCATAAGGGAAATTGGTCTGTAATTCTCTTTCCTTGTTTAGTCTTAGTGTGGTTTAGGTATCAGGGTAACTATGGCCTCAAAGGTGAGTTTGGGGATATTCTTTCTGTTTCTATTTTGTGAAATAATTTTAGGAGTACTTTCTTTGAAATTCTGGTTAAATTCTGTGGTAAAATCATCTGATCCTGGGCTTGTTTTGGTTGGGAGACTTTTAATGACTGCTTCTTTTTTTTAAAGGGGTATAGTTCTATTTAAATTATTTATCTGATGTTGATTTAACCTTGGTAATTGGTATCTATCAATAAAATTATTCAATTCTTTATATTTTCCAATTTTATGGAGTACAGGTTTCTATAGTATGATCTAATGATTCTTTGGATTTCCTGTCTCTGTTGTTATGTCCTCCTTTTTCTTTCCTGATTTTGTTAAGTTGGATATTTTCTCTTTGCATTTTAGTTAGTTTGGATAAGGGTTTGTCTACCTTGTTGATTTTCTCAAAGACCCAACTCTTTGTTTCATTGGTTCTTTGTTTCTATTTTATTGAATTTATCTTTCAGTTTTATTATTTCCTGCTGTCTACTACTCTTGGGTGTACATCCTTCTTTTTGCTCTGAAGCTTTCAGGTATGTTGTTAAGTTGCTACTAAGAGATCTCTCCTATTGTTTTATGAAGGCTCTTCAAGCTATGAACTTTCCTCTTAATACTGCTTTCATTGGATGACGTAAGTTTGGGTATGTTGTGTAGTAATCTTTATTGAACTATAAAAAGTTTTAATTTCTTTCTTTATGTCTGTCTAGACCCATTTTCTGTACAGTAGAAAATTGTAGTCTTTTTGTTATTTCTGTTGTTGTTGAAATCTAGCTTTCATCCATAGTGTTCTAAAAGGATGAAGGGATATATCTATCTCTATCTCTATCTCTATCTCTATCTCTTTGTTAAAACTTGCTTTGTAACCAAGTATGTGGTAATTTTGGAGAAAGGTCTATGAGGTGCTCAGAAGAAGGTATATTTTTTTGTGTTTGAGTGAGATGTTCTGTAGATAACTGTTATGTCCATATGGTTTATAATGTCTGTTAGCTTCGATATTTCTCTGTTTACTTTTGCCTAATGTATACCACCTGCATGCCTGTGGCCTGCAGAGGCCAGAAGAGGGCATTGGACACCCTGGAACTGATTGTGAAACACCATTTGGATACAAATTCATGTCCTCTGGAAGAGTAGCCATCTCTCCAGCCCTGTGTAAAAGTTCCAATTATCTCAAACCAAAACAATTTTATACCATTTTTTTTTCTGTATAGTTAAGATGGATTATTTATTGTCCTGCTTTGAGCCTATATAGCATATTCATTTTGAAATATGACTTTTGACAATTGATTTTGTGTATATGTATAGGGAGTACTCTTCCTCGAGCACAAAGAACAGAAAACCCATAATGTCTAATATAATTTTGCTAAATCCATTTGTGGCCCTATGTCAAATGGAGACCTATATGATTTTTATTGACACTATCCCATTAAAGAATAGAAGTGTATTGCTGAAGTAATTAAAAATAAATTCCCTTGCTGTCTCTTTTTATTTGCAATGACATTAATGTGATGATGCACAGCCTGGTCTTTCCTTCCCTACTGCATTCTTCAGTCACCCCTCCGTATCCCCTCAGAGCAGAATCTCTTCACAGCCCATTCATCCTCTATCTCTTTATAATGAAAGCTATGGTCTCCCCCTGCTTTGGGGAAAGTGAGGAGCAGAGAGACATGCCTCTTACAGTGGGGGGTGGGCTTCCCCACAGGTGGAGAAAGGATGCCATCTGTGTAATGAGTCACTCAAGTTGTGTGTGTTAAAACATAGTTCACTAATTCTATTCATGGATTTTCTTTCACCAACGTCCACTTCAGACATTTTCTTATGCAAAATCTGTCCAATTTTCTCACGAAGAATTCTAGGAACCTATTAATTGTAAGCTTTTGAGGATTTTACTTTCATTGCTACCATAAACTGAATTACTGAATTTTATTTTATTAGTTAATTATGTATTCACTTTGCATCCCAATTACCCTCCCACTTCCCATGTCACGCAGTCTTTCCCCTATCCCCCTCTTCTTCTACTCTGGGAGGGTGAAAGACCCCTCACCATGTATCCTCCCACCCTGGCACAAGGTCTCTGCAGGGCTAGGTGCGTCCTCTCCCACTGATGCCGTACAAGGCAGACCAGTTAGGGGAGTGTATTACATAGACAGGCAGCAGCTTTAGGGATAGCCCCTACTCCAGTAGTTAGGAGATCCATATGAAGACTGAGCTGCACACCTGCTACATAAAGTTACCAGTGTTTTAATAACATCTTGTTTAGCTATGTTTCCTCTCCATGGGGGTATTCTTGTGTAGTCTACTGTGTTCTAATTTGATTTTGTTGTGTGATAATAACATGACTAACATGGGGGAGAAAAAGTTTTATTTCAGTTACTCATCTATTTCACAATTTGTTCCTTAGGGAGGTCAGGTCTGTACTGAAGCAGGAACCATGGAAGGAAGTCAGTTGGTGACTCATTCTCTGGCTCTCTCCCTTGCACAGACCAACCTGCTATGCTCAATACTACCCAGAGTGGGTTGGGTCATCTCAAAACAATCATCCATCAAGACAATTCCTCACAAACACTGGCAAAGAGAATTTGATTGGGCAAAATTTCAGCTGTGGGTTCTTCTTCCCAAGTCGCTCTAGATGGTATGAAGCTGAAGTGGAAGGGTCAACTGGAAGCTATGCATTAAAGACACATGAGGGAAAGAAATGGGCACCAGCATATAGCAACTATATGAGACGCTCTAGATGGTATGAAGCTGAAGTGGAGGGAGTCAACTGGAAGGTATGCATTAAAGACCCATGAGGGAAAGAAATGGGCACCAGCATATAGCAACTATATGAGACTTAGGGCTCATGTGGAAGGAACAATTTAGATAAAAGGGTGGTTTGTACCCACCGATGGCAGAAGTAGAGAGAGGATTGCACACTGAATAGACATCCAGAACACAGGCACAGCCAAAAATATGCATCTAGAGATAGACTAAAGGGAATCTGGGTACCAAAATGTAAGGAAACATGGCTTTTTCATGGCTGAGGTTGTGATTTTGTAAGTTCCTTAAGAACATTTTTAAATTTTTTACTTTCTACAACTAAATCAGATGAGAGGAAAGCCTCTTTTTATTATGTCTGGAGGTAATGAAGTACTTTTCCCTCATCCCCATTATCTTTGCCTTTTTTATTTGTAAAAGAAAGGACTTTGCTTGTACCTAGGAAGGATAAGTCTTAAAACAACATAATTTATTTTCTTTTCAGTGCTCATGATAAAATATTTATTTTTTAAAAATCTAAAAGACAAAAAGGTGAGATACCCATACCACTCCACTATGCAGGGTGGAATGACTGAAGGCACTGTGATGGTCAGGTATATGATGGAGATACGGAGAAGACAGAAAAACAGCAGAGTGTGCCCGTTCTAGAGAGAGGTGGAACTGGACATGGGATGCTGGTGGTGGGTAAGAGAGAGGGCTGAAGTCCACATGCTGAGCAGTAGGGTCAGTAGGATAGTGTACAACATCCTGGAGCTTATGAAGACACAGACTCAACCCTGAACATGCCTCTGACTGCCATGGGATTACCCTGGCTTTGATCAGTGATGGAGGCTGAAGAAAGGAAAGATACACTTTCTGGACTGGAGGTCCTCAAAGGACCACAGTGGTCTGCAATGTAATTAGAAGCCATGTTGGAGTCTGTGGTCCAATCTACTGCCCTAGGACACAATGAAGTCTGAGATCCAGGTGGACTTATACAGTCTGTGCCACTGCCTGATGCCTTCGTGAGATCCTCGGGCTTTGCTGCCTCCAGTGGCCATGTTAATGTGAGTAGCTTATGTAACCACCTGAGGCCATAACTAGGCCTGAGATCTGTCCAGCTACTGAAGGCCATGAGTGGGTAGAGGGTCCAGATACAAACAAAGGCGATGTTGATGTATGTAGCCTGTGTTATCACTGAAGGCCATGCAGGTGTCTGTGGTCTAGTCTGCTGCCTAATGTCATGTTGATATCAGAGGGCCATGCTGAACTGGCTTAAACTCTCACTGGTGGGGGCCTGGCAGAGGCCCAGCTGACTAGTTCAGCTCTAATGCAGGTCCAGACTCAGCACTTTGAGTTGGCCCACTCCAATATCTACCCCATCTATAAGCTGCTGGAGTGCGTGAAGGGCCAGTCCTGATGGATCATAGCTGTAGGATGGCCATGACTCTGGCTAATAGCAAGATATCCAAGAGGAGTCTCAGCAAGGGTCCAGTATTAACTGTGTAGCAAAGGCTGGAGACTTTAAACCAGACTAACAACTCATTGCCATGAACATTTTCAAGTAGTGTTGATTGGCAAAAGGAATACTGTGGGGTACATGGCAGCTCCCAATGCCACTATGAGGAATGGATTAGTGATGGAGAAACAGGAAAGACAGAGAATCTGAATTGTAAGTGCGTGGCAGAACTGGAGATGTAACACTGTGATAGATGCAAGAGGCTACAGTTTATAGAGGGGTCAGTGAGATTTTTTTATTTTCATTTTTAATTTTCTTTTGGTACAGGGGCTAAAAGGCTACCCTAGGGCATGGGAGATAGTTGTCAGTAAAATGCTTATCATGTAAGCACCAGGACCTAAGTTCTGATCCTCAAAGCCTGTGTGGAGAAAAAGCTGGTGAATCTTGCCTAGACAACACAGTGAATCTAACCCTGATGGCAAAGGCAGAGATGAGTCAGCTCTGAGGGTGTGAGAGCTGGAGAGCTGGCCCAGCCCCTCATAAGCTACAGCACTTAGGAGGGTATGTCCTGAGCCTTGACTGGGCAACTTAGTGGAGCTGTCTCTGGAGGTGTGGGTGCAGGTGGGCTGGCCCTGAGGGAATGAAAGCAGGAGAGCTGACCCTGCCTCCTGCCAGTGGCAGCGTTGGGTGACCTAGCTGGAGCAGTACTAGAGAGCTCACCCCTGATGGTACAGATAAAGGAGAGCCAGTGGGCTGACCAGCTCAGCTATCACCCAAGGCCCAGAACAGGGCTCTGAGTTGTCCACCCCAAAATCTATATCTTCAAATGGTTAATACACATAAAAGAGACAGTCCTACTGATCCAAAGCTGCAGGCTATTCATGACACATGGCAACAACAGGACAACTGGGAGGAGATCCACTAAGAATCCAATATTGATGGTGTCACAGAAGCCAGAGATCTTTAACTCATTGCAATGACCAGCAGCAAGTGAAGATGTGTGGAGAGAGGAACACACTGTGGGACACAATGTGATAATCTACAGATTCCACAATGAGATGTTTCTATGCTTTGTGGTTTTTGTTTGTTCGTGTGTGTGTGAGTGTGTGTGTGTGTGTGTGTGTGTGTGTGTGTGTGCATGGGTGTGGTTTTTATTGGGGGGTTTACAAGGGTGAAGAGCAGATATGAAGGGGCAGGGAGATGAGGGGGTCTGGGATGCATGATTCGAAACTCAAAAAGAATCAATAAAAAGTTTTCAAAAGGGTGTAGAACAAATGAGCAACATGCTAGTCAATGACCTCTGGTTGTCACATAAGTCATATGTACACATTCATGGACTTGATATCTACACGCATGTACCCATATGAACACTATATTTTCCTTTCAGTAAAATTTGACTTAATTCTTCTTGATTAGCCTAAACTGAAACTTCAATAGATGTCAAAGGACTAAATGACTCCAGAAAAATATGAGTGGGGCTCTGAAGACTGTAGAGCACACAGACATATATACTCCTAAAATAAATTAATCAACTAACTTTAAATAGAGGAAAAGAAAAAACCTCTCCTAAATTATTTGATATTTATAGAATGAACAACTTGAGTATATATAGTAAGTTTATTTATTATACAGTGGATTTCTCTGCAATAGCTAGTTTCTTGATAGCTTTTTGCCCCATAAGGCTTCTTTCTGTGCAAAACATGAACAGAATTCTTCCCCAGTGCCAAGGATTTTGAGTGTTGTTGTTGCTGTTGTCTTTAGAGACAGACTTTGTAATCACCCTTGATAGTCTAAAGCTCATTATGTAAACAAGTCTGGCCTCAAACTTGGAGTGATCCTCCTGTTCCTGTCCCCGAAGTGGTTCCATGCTCACCCACCTTGCCTATGAACCTCTTTTTTTTTTCTCATTTGGACTATGGTAATTTCTTGTCTGGTGAAGCATATGGCCTTTGCATTCGGGCTTACTTTCAATATAATTCTTGTTCTTTTTCAGTAGGTGAAGTAGAAGATTTGGCTGTGTCATATGCAGACTCATGTGGTGTTTTGCTAAGGCAAGACCTGTGAGAGGACACATGATGTTTGGAAAGAGTATAAGTAGGACTCAACGGACAGTGATGGGCACTTGCATAGCTAGCTGCGCAATGCTTCAGTGGTCTCACATCTTCACTTCATTGAGAGAAGCATGACAGAGAACTTCTCCTGGTGTCCTGGCTGGTTCTGGTCACTTCCACTGTATTGTGTTGATTTGGCAGAGGCTTGGTTGTTTCTGCTTGATCTTGCCACCACTGCTATTCTTGTTTGGTACTCTGACACTACTGAACTGGACTGTTGGTTTCCTGACAATGGAGCTTGGAATCACTCCAAAGAACTACTTCTAAACAGGTCCGCATCCCATTGTCCTATTTACCATCTCTTCTCCCCTATCTTTGGACAGTGGGCTAGAAGGGGGGGTCGAAACATTTAAAAGTAGGTTTTCAAAAATCTAAGCCTACGAGTAGATTCTTCCTCAAGACTCTGCAGTGAGTCTTCTTGTGTGGTATTAATTCTTGAATTAATTCTTTAATTGTTTTGAAACTTGGTTCAAGTCTATATTGAATATTGTGAGCATGGGAAGGTTTAGTCACCATTCTGTACCAAATGTTACAGAATTCACTTAGCTCATGGCAAGTGGCTTCATGTTTAATGCATAGCTGTCCCAATGCCCACTAGGAGCAAGCTCAAACTATTGCTTGTTTAAATGAAGCAGAGAAATTTCAGGAATGTCTCTAAGGCCTAATGATTCCATTGCCTTCATTGTAAGTCATACATGGTCCCCTGAGCTGGAGAGAAAGAAGATTCCTCATTCTGTCTTTGCTATAATCTCATTCATTTGAAGGCATGGACCTTTTTGATACCATTGCAGACCTTAAGTTTCTTTCCTTTTTATTTTTATTAATTTAATTTAATTTTATTATTTTAGTTCTTTGCTATCCTATTAGATGTGTACCTTCTTATGTTTGTATATGTATATAGTGTACACATGCCCATATTTGTATCTGTAGAGGACAAAGGTTGACATCAGGGAGTATCTTCTTCAATTTCTCTCTATCGTATATATTTATGCATGCATGTATATGCATAGGTATTTTTTCTGTCCATCCATATGTATCTATGTATGTATTTGAGATATGTTTTTTTCATTGCACCTGAAGCTTAATGTTTTGGCAAGATTGTCTGGCCAGGGAGATCTGAAGATCTGCCTGTCTCCATCCCCATGCATTGGGGTTATGAATGCATACAGCCACTTCTGGCTTTTTATGTGGGGGTTGGTGACCCCAGTTAAGGTCATTTTGCTTGTAGAACAAGTGCTGAGTTTTATTAAAAGCAAAGTAGCCTTGTTTGGTTTTGTTGTTTGTTTCTTAAGTGCTTATCTTTATCATCTACCACCAAAAGAGCCCCAGGAACTTTCTCAGAATAATGGCATTTATATACAACCATGGACAGTAGGCCAGAACTGGTAGGTAGAGAAGATGACATTCCATTTGGTTAACAGGTTCCAACACTGCTAGGTTTTGGTTAGTGCACACATTTGGCATTCTCTATACACATTTCAAGAAGTAAGATGCCAGATCAGAGAGTTCTGCTACCTTGAACTTGAAATCTGAACCATAGCTCTGTCAGGAGAATAAGATAAAGCACTAGTCTGTGAATCTACTAATTCAATATCAGCACAATGCTGTCTATTGTTTCATGCAAAGTTGATATGCATATATTCATAATATTTAGCTAAATAAAAGCTTTGAACACAGCAGGGAAAGTGACATTTTGTGAAAGGACTTCTCAATTTTGGAAAAAAAAATTCTACTAGTGGGTGATCTATCCTGTGGTGAGAAGAGAAAGCCACACCCCTCATAACCTGTGCCTCCATCAAGAAAACCTGAAATACCACAATTAAGCAAATAGAGATAAAAACAAACAGAAATGCTGATTTTCTTCATGCTAGATTATTTCCAAACTTATATATTAATGTGCTCCCAAACTACAATAGATCAGTTGACAGCACAAATCAGGAGATGGGTTTCAAGTCCTTCTAAATGTCTACTCAGAGAAATGTTCCAAATCGATGTGCCCCCTCCATTCCCCCCCCTCCCCCCCACTTACCATCTCTTCTCATCTTGGATGAAAACTGTTAGCAGCAGTTGTTGGAGAAAAGTCTCTTCAGAGACATGAGAAACAACCATTAAGAAACAAAGATTTCTGTGTCAGATTTCATCGTGGAAAAGCAAAGAAATGACTCACCTTGATATATAGTGGCTCTCTAAGATGGTCAACGAGCACACAAGCCTTTTCCTCCCAGACAGGATTGAGGTTTTTGTGGATAATTTTACTTCTAAAAACTTCTTTTCTTCCAATTTTAAACTTCACATATGGATCACTTGTCCCTGTTGAAGAGACACATGATTCACATCAACCATGGCTCTCTATGGGAGCAAGAGAGCTAGCTGTTCACTGTAACACCAGAGGAATTAAAGGGAAAATGTTAATGGAGACCTATCACACAGGAAAGGGCGTGGGGAATTTCCCTAAGTACTGAAGTAAGACCAAATCATCACCATGTTACTACTTTACCTTCCGAGCACAATCCTGCAAACTTGCCCTGGCTTTTTAGGATCAAGATTGCTTTCATGGTGGCAGAACTAATTTCCAGTTGACAGCAGGAGTTGAGGGTTCTTCTTCCCCAGCATGTGTTGTTGTTTGCTTTCCTAATGATAGCCACCTACCTCACCTCAGTAAAATAGGAGATCTCACCATAGTTTTAATTTCTACTTACCTAACTGCAGTGGCTAAGAATGCTGAACACCTTTTCCCATACATTTATTGTCCAGTTACAATAACTGGACAATACAGTTGAACTGCTGAGAATTTTCTGTCCTTTTCATTAAAATTCACTTTAGTAATTGGGTTGATTTTTCTCTGTTTGTGGTATTTGTTTGTTTGTTTGTTTTTTAGTTCTTTGTATATATATTCTGGAATCAAGTCCACTACATACATAGGTTTTCCTCCCATTTTCCAGGCTAATTCTTCGTTCATTTAGTTGTTCCTCTGATGTGAGCATTTTAGCATCATATAATCCCAGCTGTCAACTCTTGGTTTATTTTCTGAGCACGGGTGTTCCACAAAAACAAACAAACAAATAAATAAAAATAGAGGGTAGGGATATAACTCTTAATACAGAACTATATAGAATACTTCCTGAGCATGTTTAAGACCTTAGGCTCAATATCCACTATGAAAAATAATACATAACAAAATCCTAAAAATAGAACTATCAAAGGACCCAGGTACCTGATTCCTGGGCACATATCCAAGAGACTCTAAGGAAACACACTGCACATCCATGTTTACTGTAACAATATTCATAGTAGTCACTGTATGAAATCAGTGACCATGAACAGAAGGGTACATAAAGATAATGAGGTATATATTTATATTATCTAACTTTAAAAAGATTAAAGTTATATTCTTTGCAGGAAATGGGTACAAATATAGATCAACACATAAAAATAAGTAAGTCAGAATTAGAAAAATAAAAATCATGTCTAGACCCCATATTGTACAGATGCATCAAATTATTTATTTAAAAATGACATTAAAGCAGAAATGAGATTGTCTATGGACAGTGGGAGAGGCAGGGTGCAGAAGAAAGAAGTATAAAGGGTGACTTTGAGCAGAGTACATGGTACACTTGAATGGCATTGTCTTTCTGAAGTCTATTACAAAGTGCAATAACTGAGTATAAACGCCAATAGGAACAAAAAATCAACATGATTGAATGATGGAAATGTAAGTCTAAGTCCATCTATAAATCAGAAGTTAACTGACATTTCTCTTGGTCTCATCTAGTCTGCTATAAAAAGAAGGATCAATTATATTGATCAATTTAACTAGCTTTATAGACTCACACTGTCAACATTTTACACTCATCTAAAACCTTAGGGGAAAATGAGTTTCAATGTTGGTTTCCCAGCATCCTTAACGCCATATATTCTCACCCTCAGAACTTACAATTTTGAATACCAGGAAGGCAGTCTCAGTGGTCCACAGGGGAGAAGTATGAGGGAATGATCTGATTTGGATATAAATATCCCCCCAGAGCTGATGTTTTAGGGCTTTGTTCCCAGATAGCTAGCATAATCACCCAGAAGTGGGTGAATCAGGAGGGTTCTAACTTCTGTGTGTGTGTGTGTGTGTGTAAAATGTTAAAATCAGGAATGGCAAGTCAATTGCTTATAATATATATACACATGTATATTATAATATAATATATAATATAATATTATATATAATATTATGCATATTGTATATATGTATATTATATATATTGTATATATGTATATTATAATATAATATATATAACATTATATATATTATATTATAATATAATAGCTGTTTGATGCTAATTGTCTATGTTTTTTTCTACTATGCTTACAGGAAAGAAAGGTCTTTATATACTTACATATATACTGTGATATTTCTTAGTGAGGCTTGAGGCTGACAATATGATCAATCTTGACTGAACTGTGCATGCAGTTATTAGTGATTCGTAGAGAATCATTGAAATCCTCAAGTAGAATTTCTAGTATACAACAATCTCCATAAATAGGAAATAGTTCTTTACATCTCTCTTATGTTAAAGTTTGACTTAATTTTTTCTGGTTGGACCAAATTGAAGCTCTTCCAGTTGGTGTCTATAGACTGTATGTCTTAAAGAAAATTAAGGTGTAAAACCATCATCTGAGTGTTATGCATTATGATACTGGCCTTTTAAATCTCCTTCTCAATGTTCACATCTCTTCTCAATGCTTTACTTGTTGTAGAAACACAGAAATGCTTATGCTCTACATACATAAGAACTGTCTTTTGACTTGTACTTCCTTATTCCATCCCTTGGGGTTCTCTCGGAGCTTGTATAGCCCCAAACATCTATGATTCTAACACTTGGGAGGCAGAAGCGTGAAGATCAGGAGTTTACGGCATTTTGCATCTACCACAAGCTCAAGGGAACCTAGATTACATGAAAGCCTTTCAAAAATTCTGTATTTGACCCCAGATATAATCATTTGTTTTTGTAATGTAAATACTGGTCTAGTAACATGGTATGATATTAAACTATATTCTTTAGGAGAGTCAATGCAACAAAATGTTAGAAGTTAAAATGGCTCTTACTGATATGATGGATCCTAATTACCGACTGAGGACCAGAGAGGTATAGGAACTGCAGCACATATTGGAAGGACTATTAAAGTCTGTGACTCATTTTCTTAGTATTGCCCCAGACATAAAACAAAAAGTTTAAAATTGAAAAACAGTGCTGTATGTGCATTACAGAGATATAGATATTTGTGTATGAGAAGATTGTATATAGTTAAATCTGCTTGACTGAGGATACACTGGTAAAGTTAACAAAAAGATATTACATTGAAAATATTTGCTTCACCTGAAAGAGGCAAGTCTTAAATACGTAAGAATATTTTTAAATTAATTAATAAAAATGAAGGACTCGAACAGGAAATTAACTAAGTTGTTTTAAGCAGGTAATTTGTAAACTGAAGAGCCCCCTAATAAGCAAACCTTAATAAATAGTCAAATGAGTAAATTAAAACAAACAGTCAACAAAACAAGTAGGGTCTGGAAGAAAGTTTTAGTTGTTCAGAGCACTAGTTGGACTTGCAGAAAATCTCGGCATCCACATGGTGGCTCATAACCATTTGCAATTCTAGTTCTAGAGGCTCTGATATGGTCTTCTGGTTTTGTAGATATCATGCATACATACAATACATGTATGCAAGCATAACTCTCATATACATAGGATAAGGTGAAATTTTAAAAATTAAATCCTACTAGTAATCAGGCAAACAAAAATAATTAAATGAGGAACAACTGAGCAGACAATGAGTACAATATTGTAAACCTGTGTATCATCTTTTCTGGCCAGCTCTCCAGCCTCCTTGGTGCTCAAGTCTGCATGAGCTCTCCTCTGCAACAGCCTGAACTCAGCACTGCCATGAGTATTGGTCACTTTCAGTTGCTCAGCAACAAGCAACCTAGGTCATTGTAGGACTCTGTTCTGTAAACTCAGAGGTTCTGAGCTACGAGACTCAGTTCTGGAGCAGTGGAACATCCTACCTTTGCTTTAAGAGGTCTGTGTCTGGATCATCTGGATGCCCAGAAGTGAGAAACATCTATCTGTACTATCAAACATATCAAAGATAGTTTGAATATGGCTTGTCCCCAACAAAACCAGTATCAGTTCAATTTCTATTGTGAGGCATTAAAAGGGTGAAAACTTTTAAGATATTTATTTTATATGTGCATGAGTGTGTATGTGTGTGAGTATTATGATATATGGGTATATGTGATATTTATGTAGGAACTTGTATATATGCATTCATGTGGGCATGTATGTGCCAAGGGACAACTTCTGGGTGTTAGTCTTTGCCTTCTACCTTGTTTGAGACAGGGTCTTTTTGTTGTTTTGCCATGTATATGCCAGGATAGCAGGTCCAGGATTCTTCTGTCCCATCTTCCAGTTTACCTCAGGGACACTGGTTACAGGCAAATGGTGCTATGGGTTCTGAGGATTGTAACTCAGATCTTCACATAGGTCTTCACCTACTTAGTTACATCTTCACATAGGTCTTCACCTACTTAGCATCTCCCTAGCCCTGATGGCCTTTAGAGGAGGGGACCTTTGGGAGATAATCAGATAAAGATTAGATTAGGCCATCAGGATGGAGAAGCATCAACATTCAGAGTTGCCAATGTGGAAGTCAATGCTTCCATACACATTGTCCAAGGTGAAAATTCCAGTTGCTACTGTGTAGTTTACATGGCCTTGGCATTCTTTTCAGTTTGACTAAACTTTATACAAATGTGAGCATTGTAGCTCTCTCCCTTCCTTTTCCATCAAGGGTTTACTCTAGGAAAGCTGTAATACTTCATCTCCTCCTTTTGCTATATTGTCAGGGGTATGAGGAGGTGTGTACGTAGAGGCCAGAGGATAAGCCTGTGGAGTTGGCTCTTTCCTTCCACCTTGCTGTGAGTTCTGGGTCCCATCACCAGGTTTGCATGACAAGAACCTTCACCAGCCGAGCCATCTTGCTGGTCTAAGAAGCACATTTTCTCCTAGTCTCCCTGAGGCTTAGCAATCCAGGAAACCTTATTTTGAGTGTCATTTCTTTGAAAAGTGAACAACAAGCCTTGGGGCCAACTACCATGTGAAAAGGTGTTTAGCATCATTACAATTGGGGAAATTAAAATAAAAATTACCTGGGCATAGGAAGAGTGGTTGCTACTGAAATGGCAAAAGCTAACAACTGCTGGTGAGGATGTGGTCAAAGGATCCTGTGTCCAAGGTTGGTAGGCATTTGCATAGCCATTATGGAAAATAGTGTAGAAATGGCTCAAAAACTAAACATAGGCTCAGATGATAGCTCAGTCAGTAACTAATATGCTTATTTTGCAATCATTTCTCAGAGTTCAATCCTTGAGAAACTTCATTTAAAAAGCCATATATAGCACTTTATAATCCCAATATGGGAAAAGCACAGACCAACAAGTCCCTGGGGCTCACTGGCCAGCCAATTTAACCTTATTGATCCCAAGCCAGTGAAAGCCTCAAAAAAGATGGAGACAGAACTTGAGGAACAATAACTGAAGTTGTCCTCTAGCCTACACACACACACACACACACCTCACACACACACACAGGAACTATCAAGTGACCCAGCAATCCCTCTGATATGTATACAGCAAATGAAATCCACATGTTGAGTAGATACCTGCATTCCCATGTTCTCTTCAGTTTCCCTCCCAATAATAGCCAAGATGGAAAAAATAACCAAAGTCTTCAGCTGATGACTGCATAATATAAATATAGTAGATATACACAGCACATTATCATTCAGTAGTGAAATCCTATCATTTGTGATAGCACAGATGGACTAAAAAATCATGTTAAGTGAAATAAGCCAGGCAGGCCGTGAAAGACAAACACTGCATGCTCTACTGTGAGAACTCTAACAAAGCTCATCATATGGAAGTTGAAACTTATAAGTTATGATTACCATAAATTAGGGATAGCAGTGGGGTGGGACAAGAGAAAAGACTGGTCAGTGGGCAGTGAGATAGAGTTACATATGAGCAAGAAGTTCTGGCAGGCTACTTCATGGTAGAGTGAATGCAGATACCACAGTATTATCTACCTCAAGTCAGAAGAAAGGGATCAGCAGTTATGAGCACCTACTGTCCTTACTGAGGATTCTCAGTGCCCACATAGTGGATACCAACTACCCATAACTCCAGTTTCAGGCGATTCAATGCCTCTTCTGACCTTCTTAGGTACAAGAACACATTTGGTACAAATAGATGCATGTAGGCTGAACACTCATATATATAAAATTGTAAAAATCTGAAAATATTGTTTAAAAGAAATAGTAAATGTTGACAATAAATATACATATCCTCATTATTATACAATGTGCTTACATATTAAATATTTACATGCATCCTATTAATAGGTACATCTTGTTCTTATATATTGGTTAAAATAAAAGTTTAACGCACAAGGTTTCTATCTTCCATTCTCTGTGGAAAATAGAAACACAACTTAAATGAATGCCAATCAGCAAAGGCAGGTGGTTTAACCTCTTGGCCCAATCTTCCCATGGTTTATTTTCACCAACTCACTGGGGCATTAAAATTCTCAGAGGAATTTTTTGTCTCATTGGAAATGAACTCATTTTATATGCCCTATTGTAAAAGTATCAGTCCTTATTGTAATAGTCTTGAATAAAATGTTCCTCACTGTATTTAAGGAATTTTTATGTATTTTTTCCCTTACCAAATAGCAGTGTGGTAATAATGTATACATATTGCTCCAGATGGTCAAAGATGTGGGAATTCCATTATTGGACACAAATCTGTCTGTTTTCATATGCAGTATTTTTGCAATCCCCTTTTGTAAGGTCAGATTTTGCTCTTGACTTGCACTGGTGAGTGAGGTTAAATAGACTAAACCCTAATTTTTAGTGAATAGCGGTATGAAGACTAGGTCTATTCGTGTGCTTGCACCATCATCACCACGAGAAAAGCATAGCTGGTCAGAGTCCTAAACTCACAAGGGCCCCAGAGGTGTAAGTCAATTCCAACATCTTAACCTAAAGCAAACTGCAAAACATCAAACATCAAATTCCTGTTGCTGCACATAAGTGATGCTCTGTGCTTATTTACAAGGTAGCATAACTGTTTTCATTTATAAAATCGTCAGGACTACGTGCTGACTTTCACACATGGGTTTTCTTGAGTATGTGGCCTTTCTTCTAGAGTGAGTTCTAATTATAGCTAAATTCTCAGTGTGATAGCTATATCTAGTGTTGCTGAGGATGTGGGCAGATGGAAGACACTGTGTTCTGCTGATGGAAGGACAGAATGTTTTGGCAAGTTTAGAAGTCAATATATGGGAGTCTTATACTTTTCTCTGTCTTATGACTTAGCAATTCCTTTTCTGGGTAATATTCCTTTTTAATTTTTAAACTTCTATTTCTTCTTCATTATGTGTGTGCACATGTGCACAGAGGCCAGTGGATAACATTAAGGAGGAAGAGTTACCTTCTACCACCTGTGTCTCAGGGATCAAATTCAGGTGTAAGATTCATGACAAGCAATTTCTCCTATTGAATGATCTTGTGAGCCCTATTCAGGTGACTTTGATGTGGCTCCAAAAGGAGTAACAAGTTTGTTGTGTAAACTGTGCCAGTGTCTGTCTGTCTGTCTATCTAGCTATCACCTGTTTATCTATCTATCTATCTATCTATCTATCTATCTACCTATCTATTTTTGAGTGATCAGATATTTGAAAATACAGCTGTATGAAGGTGATTATCACTCAGTGCTTTTACCTATATCTAATAACAAATAGATTGTCTACAAATAGATAGATACCTATAATCCCTGTTACTAGTTGGTTACAAGACTATATTCTAGTTCTTTACAAATATTTTCATTTAATCAATATGCATCAGTTCTAGAGTACTTACACCTATAATAATGTAAGTATCCATGATATTATCCCATTGTAAGGACTAATGACAAGAGTGTCCATATATGTTAAGTACAAGTGCAATCTTGTTCAATATTTCTCATCTATACTTGATTGAACCCATAGTACAACCAGCTCATGAAATGGCTTCAGAAGTTAACTGTGGAATATAGGCTTGAAACCAGTCAAACTGAGGTTCAAATTAAAAATCTTCTTCTTACTCACTGATATTTGTCTTAATTCCCTCTACCTTAGTAAGATGGAAATAAGGTAGCCTAACTTAGAAGGCTTCTAAAAGAATTACGTAGACTATAATACAAACTGAGTACTTAAAATAGTGCCTTAATACATAGCTTATGGTAAACACTTAATAAATGAGAGTTGTTACTAGTGCTGTTTAATAAACACCAATAGTAATAATAGCCTTATATTTATTGTAAAATAGAAGTCAATGTTCTTCATATTTTTGTACCTATATTTTGTCCTTGTCCCTAGTGCCAAGCAGTAAGAATTTTAACACCTCAAATTCTATTCTTCAAATATGTACTTAAAGGATTAAGAAACCACTGTATCTTTCCAGATTATTTGCTGGTGGCAGCAGCTGGAAGGGTAAACTATAGGAGCAGTATACAGCCTACAGAAATCCCATACAATACATCCATTTCATATGCAATGAGAGTTCTACAATTTGTCAGTCCTCTGACCTCTTTTTTTTTCTTTTATTTATTTAATTTTTATTGGATATTTTCTTTATTTACATTTCAAATATTATTCCCTTTCCTGGTTTCCCCTCTCCCAGAAACCTCACTTCCCATTCCCCTTCCCCCTTCTTCTATGATAGTGTTCTTCCACCCAACTACCCACCCACTTCCACCTCCCCGCCCTTAATTCCCCTACACTGGGGCATCTATCCAGTCTTCATAGGACCAAGGACCTCCCCTTCCATTGATGCCTGACAAGGTCATCCTCTGCTACATATGCAGCTGAGGCCATATGTATTCCTTGGCTGGTGGCTTAGTCCCTGGGAGCTCTAGAGGGATCTGGTTGGTTGATATTGTTGTTCTTCCTATGGGGTTGCAAACCCCTTCAGCTCCTTCAGTCCTTTATTTTACTCCTTCACTGGGGATCCCATGCTCAGTCCAATGGTTGGCTGTGATCATCTGCTTCTGTATTTGTCAGGCTCTGGCAGAGCCTCTCAGGAGACAGCTATATCAGGCTCCTTTCAGCAAGCATTTCTTGGCATCCACAATAGTATTGGGGTTTGGTGACTATGTATGGGATGGATCCCCAGGTGGGGCAGTCTTTGGATGACCTTTCCTTCAGTCTGTGCTCTACACTTTGTCTCCACATTTGCTCCAATGAGTACTTTGTTCCCCTTTCTAAAGACAGAAGAACCCACACTCTGGTCTTTCTTCTTCTTGAGCTTCATGTGGTCTGTGAATGGTATCTTGGGTATTCTGAACTTTTGGGCTTATATCCACTTATCAGTGAGTGCATATCATGTGTGTTCTTTTGGGATTGGGTTACCTCAATCAGGATGATATTTTCTAGTTTCATCCATTTGCCTAAGAATTTCATGAAGCCATTGTTTTTAACAGCTGAGTAGTACTCCATTATGCAAATGTATCACATTTTCTGTATCCATTCCTCTGTTGAAACATTTGGGTTCTTTCCAGCTTCTGGCTATAATAAATAAGGCTGCTATGAACATAGTGGAGCATGTGTCCTTGTTATATGTTGGGGCATCTTTTGAGTATATGCCCAAGAATGGTATAGCTGGGTCCTCAGGTAATACTATGTTCAATTTTCTGAGGAACTGCCAGACTGATTTCAAGAGAGGTTGCACCAGCTTGCAATCCCACCAACAATGGAGGAATGTTCCTCTTTCTCCAGATGGTCACCAGTATCTGCTGTCACCTGAGTACTTGATCTTAGCCATTCTGACTTGTGTGATGTGGAATCTCAGGGTTGTTTTGATTTGCATTTCCCTGATGACTAAGAATGTTGAACATTTCTTTAGGTGCTTCTCAACCATTCGAGTTTCCTCAGTGGAGAATTCTCTGTTAAACTCTGTTCCCCATTTTTTAATAGGCTTATTTGATTCTCTGGAGTCTAACTTCTTGAGTTCTTTGTGTATATTGGATATTAGACCTCTATCAGATATAGGGTTGGTAAAGATGTTTTCCCAATCTGTTGGTTACCATTTTGTCCTATTGATAGTGTCCTTTGCCTTACAGAAACTTTGCAATTTCATGAGGTCCCATTTGTCGATTCTTGGTCTTAGAGCATAATGGCTACTCCAGCTTTTTTTTTTTGTGGGATCATTTTCTTAGAAAATTGTTTTCCAACCTTTTACTCTGAGGTAGTGTCTGTCTTTGTTACTGAGGTTCGTTTATTGTATGCAGCAAAATGCTGAGTCCTGTTCACGTATACAGTCTGTTAGTCTATGTCTTTTTATTGGGGAATTGAGTCCATTGATGTTAAAAGATATTAAAGAAAAGTGATTGTTACATCCTGTTATTTTTGTTGTTAGAGGTGGAATTATGTTTCTGTGGCTATCTTTTGGGTTTGTTGAAAGATTACTTTCCTGCTTTTTCTAGGATGTAATTTCCCCCCTTGTGTTGGTGTTTTCCATCTGTTATCCTTTGTAAGGCTGGATTTGTGGAAAGATTTTATGTAAATTTGGTTTTGTAATGGAATATCTTGTTTTCTCTGTCTATTATAATTGAGAGTTTTGCTGGGTATTGTAGCCTAGGCTGGTGTTTGTGTATTCTTAGGGTCTATGTGACATCTGCCCAGAATCTTCTAGCTTCCATAGTCTCTGGTGAGAAGTCTCGTATAATTCTGATAGGTCTGCCTTTATATGTTACTTGACCTTTTTCCCTTACTGCTTTTAATATTCTTTCTTTGTTTAGTGCATTTGGTGTTTTGATTATTATGTGATGGGAGGAATTTCTTTTCTGGTCCAATCTGTTTGGAGTTCTGTAGGTTTCTTGTATGTTCATGGGCATCTCTTTAGGTTAGGGAAGTTTTCTTCTGTAATTTTGTTAAAGATATTTACTGGTCCTTTAAGTTGGGAATCTTCACTCTCTTCTACACCTATTATCCTTAGGTTTCCTCTCCTTATTGTGTCCTGGATGTTTTGGGTTAGGAGTATTTTGCTGTTTGCGTTTTCTTTGACTGTTATGTTAATGTTTTCTTTGGTATCTTCTACACCTGAGATTCTCTTTTCTATCTCTTGTATTCTGTTGGTGATGCTTGCATCTATGACTCCTGATCTCTTTCCTAGTTTTTCTAACTCCAGGGTTGTCTCCCTTTGTGATTTCTTTATTGTTTCTGTTTCCATTTTTAGATCCTGGATGGTTTTCATCATTTCCTTTGCCTGTTTGATTGTGTTTTCCTGTAGTTCTTTAAGGGATTTGTGTTTCCTCTTTAAGGGCTTCAAACTGTTCACCTGTGTTCTCCTGTATTTCCTTAGCGGAGTTATTTATGTCCTTCTTAAAGTCCTCTATCATCATCATGAGAAGTGATTTTAGATCTAATTCTTGATTTTCTGGTTTGATGATGTATCCAGGACTTACTATGGTGGAAGAATTGGGTTCTGATGATGCCCTGTAACCTTGGTTTCTGTTGCTTATGTTCCTACTCTTGCCTCTTGCCATCTCATTTTCTCTCTCGCTACCTGCTCTTTCTATATCTGACTGGAGCCTTTTCTTCCTGTGATCCTGGTTGTGTCAGAACTCCTCAGAGTCCAGCTGTCTCTGGGATCCTGTGATCTGTGATCCTGTGATCCTGAGATCCTGGGTGTGTTAGAGCTTCTGGGAGTCAAGCTGCCTCTGGAACCTTGAGATCCTGGTTTGATCAAGCTCCTGTGGTCCTGTGATCCTGTGATACTGGGCATGTTAGAGTGCCTAGGAGTGGAGCTTCCTCTGGGTGTTGTGGGACTGGCTGTGGAGTCACACCCAAGGTCTTCTCAGGGCACAGGCTCAGACCAGAAGGAACCTGCGCCACTGGTCGTGTGGGGTTCCTGTGTCCCTAAATCCCATTCATCCCAGTTACTTCTAGTCCTGGGACCTTCTCTAGATTTCCTTAGCCCTCCTTCAAACTCAAATCCTCCATTCTAAGTACTACAGGTACCATGCCTGTTGAATGTCTACTAGACTTCTAATGGTCTTCTTATATTAGTCCAATTTTGATCTCCCTTTTCATTCTGCAGAATGGCAAGACTTGAAACTTCTTTCTTGGTGGTTTTTCTGAAAAGCTTTTGTCATAATTTTGTTACATGATGCCCCTAATAAGCTGTTTGCAGAAGCCAGTGTGCCCATCATTCCTGTCCTTGCCTTCAGTACTGTATTACCCTCTCTTGTGTTCCTCCAACCTCTCCAGCCTATGCACTGGGACGAGTGCTTCCTAGTACTCTTTGCTAGATCTTACTTCAGGGAGTGTTCTCTTCATGTATTTCATGTTTTCTTGCATCTTCTGTCATCCATCCTCATGGCTTCAAATCTCAAATATGTCATAGTGGCCATCACATTTATATTTGTAATCTCTCTTCCTGCTATCTTTGTCTATGTCTTCTGCCCACATTTCACATAGAGAAGCCAATGATAAATGTCCCAAACTCTTAATCTTCTTTTCCATCTCTCCTATGGCTTTCCCATTTGACTCAATGTCTTTATTGTTGTTGTTGTTGGTGGTGGTGGTGGTATTGGCAATTTCTCAAGTGTATAATTGAAAACAATTCTTCACTTCATTATATGGCTTCATGTTTAGTATTTCTACATCTGGCCCCACAGAGAAAACCTGATTAATTTTTTTTGAAACTATACCATGATCTCATCTCTTCTGGTTACACAGTTGTTTAGTTGTCATGAAGCTTCTCCTACAGTAGTGTCCTAACTGACCTTCCCAAATCTATAGTGATATCATTTCTCCATTAAAGGTCAGTCCAGACTCTTCCAAATTTTAATTAACATAACTCAACAGTTTTCAGTTTTCTCCATGTTGCTGCAACAAAATACACTTACACTACATAGATTATGAACACAGAAATTGATCTCAAACTTTTTAAAAGAGTACCTAAATCCAGTCACCAATTGTTCAGCATCTGAAGGTCTGCTCTCAGATCCACACATGTCAAATCACATGGTAGAAGACCAAGGCATCTTCTTGTGCTTCTTCTGTAAAGGTTCTAGTACTACTTTTGAGAGTCCTCCTCATCAAATATCCATCTTTCCACTCCAATTTCCTCCTTACTAGAATAAGTTCTTAACATTTGAATTTTGAAGGATATAGGATATTCATATCACAGCAATCTTGCAGGAAGACCTGTGAAGCATCCTGTAAGAAGAGCTTCACATCTGCAGCACCTCCTCGTGCTCCTTATCTTCCGACTGCCTTATTACACAAAGTATTCTATGTAGCTCAGAACTCGATATGCAGCAGAGGACTTTGAACTTCTGATAATCCTCACCTCCAGGTCCCAAATGCAGGGATTACAAGTGTGCACTATCCATTCTATGCACCCATTTTTCTGTATGCCTGCTAACTCACCTCCTTCAAGGCCTGCAACTTCCTATCTCCTTTTCCCTTTGCCTGACTGATGCTTTCTGATTCTTCAAATTCATTTAAGAAATACCTTCATCAATGTCCCATCTGAATAAAATTTTAATTAACATGTGTTATGGAAGATAAATTTATATGTCCACATTTTCAATTTGAATATCTTCTTGGTTATTGTGTGCTTTTCTGACATTGGATAAGATCCCTATGAGGGTCAGGATTCTGCTGCATGACAGTGTCTGGGGAAAAATACATAGCCCAACATTTATCTCTCTGCATTTTAAATTTTAGCATTTGTCAATATATTTAACCATTTGAAAAATATAAAGTATATCCCACACCTGTAAACGTAATGTATAATGTATAAAACTCAACAGACCACAAAACATCACCCTTGAGACCATAACATATCCATCACCTTCCAAAGATTTCTCCAGTACAGCTTCTATTATTATTTGTTGTATGATTATATAAAATAATCTTTCCTTTCTCTGAAATATTTAAAAATACAAAATAGCATATTTACTTACAAGCATTATGCTATGTACAATTATGCTGTGTATAATTATGTTGTGTACAATCCCAGCAAGAATTGAACATCACCTCTTCATCCCCTGGTAATGACCATAATCTAGTCGATCTTTAAGTGATTGACAGGCATTAATAGTTCAAGATCTTCACTGCTTGTGATTTCAATATGCAGAATGGGGGATCTTATTCTCTCTAGCTCAGGTCAGTAAAATATTCATACACAATGTGCTCATTGTCTATGTTTGGGAGTCTACATGAGGCTTAACTCAGCAAAACATCGTTAGTGATATCAATAGCTATGATAGTTTTCTGATGAGCTCTGTAGTCAAGCACATGTAGAACATGCTGCTTTCGAAGAAAGTCTGCAAGCCTTGGGTCCTTGCTGATTTGTGCTGCCAAAAAGGAGAGTTATGGGAGTTAAGTTTTCTGGGATACAGCTCTTGGAACTCGTAATTACTGGATAACTCTTGAGAGAATAAGAGCTTACAATGGATTTTTACAGGATGTGGGAAGTTATTTTCCACAGACTTTTCAGCTATTGAATCTTCTAGTATTTTGGATTTCCAAGTAATTCCAAGCCATTGATTGACAGTAAGCCATTAGAAGGGATGTGATGGTGAAGAAGGAGGAGGGGGAGGGAAGGAGGCAGAGAAGAAGGTAATGGTGATGGTGATAACAACAGCTTTGTGATTTAAATCTCAGAAAATGACTAAAACCTGAGTGCTATTTTGTTGTAATATTTCATTAAACCACAAGGTGGTAGTCATATTCACCAAATTCGTGTCCAGTCCACTTCTGCGGTTAAAACCAAGTCAGAGAGA
Organism: Rhynchomys soricoides; assembly: GCA_019843965.1. Lineage (NCBI taxonomy): Eukaryota > Metazoa > Chordata > Mammalia > Rodentia > Muridae > Rhynchomys > Rhynchomys soricoides. The sequence continues at coordinate 1,985,124 of JADRCH010000247.1, read as the reverse complement.
GAGGCTGTACTTCATGAGTTCCCAGGCTTTTTCAAGCAAGACATCCTTGATTATTATTATCTGTATCAAGAGCCTCATTAAAATAGCTTATGGTGATGACAAAATGACAGTGGCAGAGACTATAGAGACTAAACTCAGACTGCTTTTCCTATTATATCCAATAGCCCACTGGTGTCAGAGCTTTTGTTGAAACAAAATCCTGAAGGATTTGCTTTTAGAAACATTAATTTTATTTTAAAATTATATATATCTGCTTTAAAAGTTGTAGAGTAGTCTAGACCTAGAGAATGCTTAATGCTTCTTTTTGAACTCTGTGATCCAATTGTTTCTTTTAAAGACAGGCAGTCAATAGTTTCTATGCTTTCTCATAGACTGGTAATCAATAGTTTCTATGCTTTCTCATTATAAAGAAAAGTATACATACCCTCCACCCTTTTAAAAATCCAGAACATGGATGAAAACTACAATATTTTAAAAAAATATTTACACTTTGACATAGTTTAACACAAAATTAACTTGCTCTGAGAGGACCCACATCTACACAGCAATAAAATCACCATACACAAGAAGGCAAATTCTCTTCCCTGAAAACAGTATTTAAATTTTAAACAGCATCTAATCACAACAGCCTTGGCTTTTATGCTCAGCACCAAATTAGATTTCTGGTTAACAAGTTTAAATCATAATTATTCCAATCTTAGTATGCAATAAAATCTAAGCAGCTCCTCATACTCTGGGGCCCCATAAAGTTTTAATGATATCACATCTACTTGAACATCCGACTTGCAGCTCACTCTCTGCCTATCACATAAGTGATAGCTAAGGGTGGGAAAGCAAACAATGGCACATTAAGCTTTCCTAAGACTTGGTTATTTTTATCTTATGCGTACAAGTGCTTGCCTCCGTGTGAGTGTACCTAAGAAGATGTCAGAACCTCTGGACCACAAATGACAGAAGCACCACATTGTCACTGGGTACCAAACTCAGGTCCTATGCAAGAGCATCCAGTGCTCGGAACCTCTGAGCTATCTCTCTAACCCTGATATTAGCGTTTTTGAGGAACATAAATAATGCCGAGACATTAAAAGTATAGAGATCACTGTGAGATAAATTAGACTGTACTATAATACAACACAGTGTAGAGCAGAGATAAACATATTTCTTTCTTTGAAGAGGAGAAGAAAGTCAAACAGATCATATGAAGAATTATAAATGATTTTTCTAAGAGTAAACTTTTAGGGTTAATTTTCTTATTTGATAAAGAATCAAGATACATAACAACAATTATTCTTACTATATCTGGATAAGTAGGGCAGATCTAGCATAAACAGTGGGTAGTATCTAAATATAACTTTAGGAAATTTAAGAAAACTAAAATATTTGAGGCTAGAGGTTTTTTTCACATTGCTTTGGACAAATTGTGCTTTAATAGTGAAGTCAAGTTGTACATTAATCAGTGAAATAAACACAACCACATTGGTGTCCCAGATGTCATTTCTTCAAACACGATTATTTCTGGTGTCTCAGACATTCCCCTTATGCCTAGTAATTAACCCAATGATTCCAAAAACATAACAAACACTGCCATTAGTAATCATTTCACCCAAAGGGAAACCGTTTTCTCTAGAATACTTAAATATGCGTCATGTCCATCTTAACCAAAAAAAAAAAAAAAAAAAAAACCAAATGTATAAAACAAATTAGAAATAGTTTTTAAAGGCACCATTATTCTCTTATTTTAAAAATAAAAAAATTAATAAAATACTCCAAATATCTCTATCTTCCTCAACCCTTTTTGCCTCACTACATTATTATCTTCTGAAATAGTTTCATAATGTGTCACCAGTAAAATTTTTAAAATATTCTATAAAGTCTCTTTACCTTTATGTATGGGTGCTTTGCCTGCCGTTGAGACCAGAAGACGGTAAGTGGAATTACAGATGGTTGTAAGCCACCTTGGGGGTGCTGTGACTCAAGCTGGGGTCCTCTAAAAGAGGAGCTTGTATTCTTAACTGCTGAGCCATCCCTTCCACCCCATTTATCGCCTAAGATTCTCCAATCCCAGTGGTGTTTCTTTGTTGTAGTTGTTTGAGTGAGCATGGCCCTCATAGGTGGGTATATTTGAATGTTTGTTTCCCAGATGATGTTCTGTTTAAGAAAGATTAGGAATCTTGGAGGAGGTGTGCCACTGAGGTGGACTTTAAGGTTTAAAAAGCCAATGCTAGCCTTCCCCTCTCTTTATCTCCCTCTCCCCCCTGCTTCCATTAAAAATAAAAAAGCTCTCAGTTACTGCTCCAACACTATGCCTGCCTGCCTGTTGCCACATCTTCGCCATGATGGTCATGAATTAACCCAATGAAGCTATAACTACTTGTGAGTCTCAGTGGGAGTTGTTACCCTGCCTCCCCAGGTCCTAAATTCCACCACCACTTACAGTTACAATGCTGCTGAGGTAGAAGGACATTGGCCGAGGTCCCAGGTTTGTTTGTTATAAACTGTGCAAGCTAGGTCTTTTCACCCATCTTCTCTATATTTCTGTAAACATAAAATAAGAGAGCTTCTCAAACTTACCCAAGGAGAGGCAAGGCTCTCTGATGCATGCCTTGACAGTGAAGCAGCCATTCCATGTTTTTTAGAAAACTAAAGATTACTGTGCGAAATATGAAGAAGTATTGTTGTTGAGGTTTGGTCTTTTACTGTGTATTGTAATGCTAAGTGTGGCCCCCAAGATGAGAGTCTGCATGTAGACCATAGTGAGCTATGTGACCTTGCCCCCAAGTTACTTCTGATTAGTGAGTAATGATACCGATAGCCAATAGCTGGGCAGAAGTGGCATAGGCAGGGTTTAGGGTTCCCAGGCTTGGAGATCAGAACCACAGCGGGGAGAAGATGAGGAATAGAGGAGAAGCTGTCATGAGTTAGGTGAGTCATGAAAACGTGGCCCTGAGGGCTGGCCAATCGGAGTTAAGAGCAGCTCAGATGAAACATAGTAAGTAATAACCTGGGGCTATCGATAGGAAAGTCGATTCTAATAGCATAGAGGCTAGATTCTGCCCAGCTTGTGTGCTTGGCGAAAAATAAAGGTTATGTATGTCTTTTATCTGGGAACTAAGTGGTCAAAGGTTTGGTAGACCCCAGATTGGGATTTAAAATGTCTACAACATATTAGTGCCCAACTAGGGCAAAAACTCCCTTAAAAAAATAAATTAACTTCAGATCCCCAAATAAAAAACATGTGCTCTCCCTTTAAGATGAAGATACAAGAAAAATTGGTTTCTTGCCATGCAGGTTTTTCCTCAAGCTGCTTGGGTTCCAAACTAGAGCAAAATGCGTGCTAATTTGGCATGCATAATTCTGGGGTCCATAACAAACTAAGAAACAGTTATGCCCACCCATAAACTGAACCAAACAAGACACCAAGCATCAAGTCCGGATTCCAGCCTGGTGTCCTCTGAAATGCTGTTCTCTGCTGCCTTAGAGATACAGCTTAAGCGCCTGCTATGCAAGGAAACAAAGTCCTCCTGCTCAGAAGGCAAAAGCAAGGCTGCATGCTTCCCACAATCAAAACCTTATAAAGTAATTTATATATTAAATAAATAATAAAATAAGTTAATATATCAACTCTACCTTAAGCAACTGGTTTCTTTCAACATGGACTTCATGGAAATTCTGGGACTGCTTGGCCTAACACACGACACATATATGTTGTCTTGAAAATAGGCTTAGACAGTAAATAGAAAAGAATTGAAAGGAAGTTAAATTCTTTTTTAAAGGATATTAATTTAATTTATATAAAGAGAAAGAGGATAGAAGTATATTTATCTTCAGAAATATTAATCTCCAAGGAAGGGAGAATTAAACAGAAATTGATATAAATGTTTTTAGGGATAGAAGGGAGAAATAAATGGAAATATATATATGTTTTAGGGATACAGTGATGAATAAGTACACCCAGGCCTTGGATCTCAAAGCTTAGGAGACAAAGGCAAGGATAGTTAGGCTTCTTGAGTCTGAAGCCTCTCTAATCTATAAACCGATCCTGGCTACCTCAGGCTACACGAAAATCCCTATTTCAATAAATAATAATTGTTGTTGAGTGTTTTAAGTATTTTCATTATTAAAATGATGGTGGCTATAAGTTCAGTGGTTATAATGGTATTACAAATCCTCTATTTGAGAGGTCAAAATAGAGCAGACCTAAATAAAAAAGAGGTTGCTAAATTAAATCAATTTTTGATGGCTTCGAGTTGCTGAACCAAGAACACGCTATTTTGGGAGAGAAGTTCTGTATTTGTGTTAACAAAAAAAGAAAAAAGAAAAAGAAGAAAGAAAAAAGGTCCTGGATTTCTTCCAAAGTAATAAGGATCAGATAGAGAAATGTGGGTTGTCCTGATGCTGTTTGTATTCTGATGTTAATGCCCCTTCCTCAGGAGGGGCTGCCCCTACTCTCAATCCATCACTTACTCAGGGGATCTCATGTGAACCTTTCCCATTCTAACTCGTCAATAAAGGCTAGAGCCTGTGATTAGGCAGTGGAGGGGAAAGGAGGGATGAGAGATCATTAAGATGAGGGCAGGTAGAAAGAGGAGAGTGAGAAGGGAAGGGAATGGAGAAGATGGAAGAGGAGGAGGAGGGAGTCATGATGGAGCAGAACCACGTAGTCAAGAGAAACTGAAAGTCGCAAAGAGCCTTATAGCTGGGGAATAAATTAGTATAGTATTAGATCTGCCCGATCTAGGCACATAGCTTCTAATTATAATAACTGGATTGTGTGTTTATTTAAATGGGCTTATTGGGGTTGGAAATTCCAGCAAAAAAGAAAGACCCCCTGAAGATCTTGGTTGCAGATAGGAAGGAAAAAATAAAAAATAGCAAACAGTACAGATAGCATGAACACGCTGAGACATAAAAATGTCTCCAGCCAAAACTTCAGCTAAACATACCCAATGAGTCTTGTTAGCTACCTAGTCCTTAAAATTCACCATGCCATCCTTTTATATGTCATGAATGGAGATTTATATACAATTTGGATATTGATCTACTAACTCATAAAAAAGACAGTTGTCTTTCACCTGCTCAAACAAGGAGCAAAACATTCATCCTTAACTGAGCTTGGAACCTTGTGTACCCAGCACATTCCATTCAGATATCTTTATAAAACTAATTATAGGTTGTAAGGTTTAAATATTACAGAACAAAACACCAAGAGTATAGCCCTGACAAGATTCTTCCCCAGGATGCTAAAATGACCTGCTGTTCCATCATCCTACCTGATCCTGCCTCAACTAATGCTGTTTCTAGAGATGCTTTCAGAACAGCTTCAGAAAGGGATGTTTATCCCCAGTTCAACTCAGTCCATCTAGCATTTCCAATCAGTACTTCAGTTATACCCTAAACTTTCTCAACTTGGACAACAAATAACGCCAGCTTGCTTTATTTTGATCTAACCAATTTTCCGATTATTTTGGGGGGAGGACCTAAAAAACATTCTTATCCCCAATTCAGTAGAAAGCAATTATAAGAAGACTGCTATCCTAATCCCTTAAATTGGGATGAATGATTTAAGTTATTTTATAAATTATAGATATGTTGTCATTTTAACAGATAATTTACAAATAATTATAGATTTGGCCAGGGAGGAAACTAAATAAAGAGTTTTGACTAAGGGTTTTCTATCTTTCCTTTCCTCTCTTAGGTTAAAAAGAAAAAGGTAATATAATAATATTATAAGAAATTAGACAAATAGGGATGATTACTAAATCTACCCTTGAACAAAAGCATTTTATAGCCATAATCTTATATTGATAGAGGTCTTTATATTTTTATGAAAAATTAAGGTTATATTTTGTATACTGACACAGGTTTAAGGTTTTCATTGGTATAAATGTTTGTATGTTGATACACTATTTAAAATTAATTTTGTTAATCTTATATAGGCATTGTGCCTCTGCAGTTCATTTGGAAAACAGGACTTAGTCACTGTCCTTTTAATGGCTTCTATTACAAACTGTTTAGGACGATTGAGTAGCACAAGTTGCCAGTCAGTCAAACTCATAGTCATGTTACATACTGGTCTGGATTGTCACAAAAATATACATCCTGGGTTGTACAGATAATAAGTAGTCCTGGAGACAGTCATTCTTTGCTTGTTCAAATATGCTGCGAATAGATAGATGATCTTCAAAAGAGTCAGAGATACACAGAATATGACATTTAAGGTTCTTTCATTACTAAAAGCTCTTTTGACTATAAAATGTGTCTGCTACTAACAGTACTACCATTCCACATCAAAGAACATGGTGAGCATCAATACTTCCACATGCAGCTGCTTCCATTGTGGCAAGCAAGCCACTGGGCGAGAAATGCCCTAACTTTATCTGTAGACAAAATGCTGCCCAAAAAGAACAATCAGATGTAGGACAGTTAACTGCTAAGATCTGCCAAGACAGGGTAAACTAGTTCTTTATCATTTCTGCTTCATTTAAGGTCTGTTAGATGATCCGGGCCAGAAGGTTGAAGTTAGATGTTACAGCATTATGGGGAATATTGGGGACTATCCAGGCAGTTTAACTGCCTCTGCCAATTGTCTCTGCCAAATTTTGGAAGCTGCATTCTTGCACTTCTTGCATACTCAAATACTTATTCCTTTTCAAGTCTTTGATGAGCTCAAAAACTAAATAGTTATAGTCTCACAATGAAACTTAAGTTGTTTGTGTTTCTAAAAGATGCTCTATGTCTAAAGATTTTAAGATGTTAATACAAGGTGAAATAGAAGACGATTTAGATACAGAATTGTAAACTCATTAAGTTAGAATAGGTGAAAAAATACTTTATTTAAATTGCCAAATATAATGGACTTGACTTTATAAGTGTATATCATACCTCATAATTTGCATAATTACTAAGATTGTATTTAATTATATATGAGAGGAAAGGAGCATTTTATTCATCTAAAAGAGGAGAAATGTTGAGGTTTGGTCTTTTACTGTTATTGTAATGTTAAGTGTGCCCTCCCCAAGATGAGAGAATCTGCACTTAGACCCAAGAGAGCAATGTAACCTTGCCCCCAATTTATTTCTGATTAGTGAATAAAGATGATGATAGCCAATAGCTGGGCAGAAGAGACATAAATGGAGCTTAGGTTTCCTGAGCTTGAGGGATGGAGGAGATCACAATGGGGAGAAGAAGGTGAGGGATGGTGGAGAAGCTGACATAGGTTAGGTGAGTCATGAAAACATGGCACCGAAGGCTGGCCAATTGGAGTTAAGAGCATCCCAGATGAAACACAGTAATGACTTGGGGTTATCAATAGGAGTAACACAGAGGGTAGGTATCTACCCAGCTCTTATGCTGTTTAAGGCTTATTGTAAATATAAAAGTTGTGTGTCTTTTATCCAGGAATTAAATGGTCAAAGGTGGGGTAGAAACCCTGGATTGGGATTAAAATTTTCTATAACAATTATCATTAAAATACTTGAAAAAAAATTACCTGATTCTAAAATTCATTATACTTTTTTCATTTGGAGTAAATAATGCATGCAGTTGGCTTTTTGTTTTTTAGTTGGGGAGAGTATTATTTGTCCATAGTGTTCATCTTGGAAATATCATCAAACTTCTACTAAAAATAAGTTATCTCAAGAAAACAAGCAAAACTTAACAAGAAATATTTATTTCTTAAATTTCCAACAGAATATTTTGAGAGATTAGATATTTCTTGTATCATATATACTCCTTCTTCATGGATGTTTCTATAACTCATGGATGTTTCAGGGTTTTTTATTCATACTCTCTAGTTTATAAACATAGTGGAATCACTATTTCTGTTACTATGTTTTCCACAGAATAAAATGTAATTCTTAACATACAAGATAAAAATGGTTTGAGACAGAAAAAGCCTGAGCCTAAAACCCCTTTCTGTCAACCAGAATGCCTGCTTGAGAAATAAACTCGTATCACTCTTCAGTCATTAAATATTAGGGGATCTGTTCATGCTCGTAATCCAGCTCACCTGAGAGCTGAATGTTATTGTATGTTTTTAAACCCTATGGGTTCTAATTCTTATAATACTTGATAATGGGCCTGCATCCTTCAACTGTAATTCCTACAATACCTCTTGACTACATCCTTACTATCATAACCTCTCAATCCTTCTCCAGATTATTCTAAGTATCTCTTCAAATAAATTCTCTAAAAGCTACTAGGATCATCTATAATACATTCAAGCCAGGATACTTTACTCTTTTGGACTTGACTTTCCACTCTCTCCTATATCCAGAAGTGCTTGGGTGGGAACACTTAGGCCCCATAACTCAGGGTTAGTTTTCATTTAATTTATTTTTATTTTATGTGCATTGGTGTTTTGCCTCCCTGTATGCATGTATTTGGGTGTCAGAAACACTGGAATTGGAGTTACAGACAGCTGTAAGCTGCCATGAGGGTGCTGGAAATTGAACCCAGGTCCTTGGGAAGAGCAGCTCTTAACCACTGAGCAACCTCTCTATCCCAGAGTTTCAAAGCTTCCCTCTGTCCAGGCAACATTGCCCAAACACCATTGCATGTGTACCACTTTATATATCTATTGTAAGGGCTTCCAATATTAATTCAAAACCCATTCCCCACATTTTTATTTCAGAAATACTACATTGATGAGTTTTATCAGGATATATGATCAACCCATCACAGCCTGCTGCGACCTTGGGTTCAATCCCCAGTAGTTAAAAAAGCTGAGTTTTGTTACTAGAAGCTTTGCTTACACTCATAACCCTGTTTGAACATTCAGTTCATTTATTAAAACTGTTAGTAAACTGCTTCAGAGAGGTTAGGCTCCCAGCCTGCCTTTATGACTACTAAATGGCAAATCATAATATCATATATATTAATCTGAGTTTAAATTCCAAATTCACTCCACAGTAGCATGGCACACAACTCCTACAGCTTTTAAAATCAACTGACTTGTGCTAATCACTCAAACTATTATGCTTTTTAAAATTTATTATTTTTCTTTGTTTTAAGGTATTTATTTATCTATCTATTTATTGATTGATACTTTATTTACATTTCAAATGTTTTCCCCTTTTCAGGTCTCCCCTTTGGAGATCCCCTATCCCATCTCCTCTCCCCCTGCCTCTATGGGGGTATTCACCCACCTACCCACTCTCAGCTTCCCTCCTTGGCATTCTCCTATATTGGAGCATCTAACACCCTTCAGCCCAAGGAGTGGGCCTCTCCTCCCACTGATGACTAATGAGGCCCTTCTCTGCCACATATGTGGCCAGCACCATGGATCCCTCCATGTGTATTCTTTGGTTGGTGATCCAGTCTCTGGGAGTACAGGGGGGTCAGGCAAGTTGACACTGTTGCTCCCTCCATGGGGTTGCAAACTCCCTCAGCTCCTTCAGTCCCTTCTCCAAATCCTCCATCTGGGACCCCATGCTCAGTCCAACCATTGCTGTGAAGTCAATCTTGGGTATTCCGAACTTTTGGGCTAATATCCACTTATTAGTGAGTATATATCATGTTCATACTTTTGTGATTGAGTTACCTCACTCAGGATGATATTTTCAAGTTCCATCCATTTGCCTGCAAATTTCATGAAGTCATTGTTTTTACTAGCTGAGTAGTATTCCATTGTGTAAATGTACCACATTTTCTGTATCCATTCCTCTGTTGAGGGACATCTGAGTTGTTTCCAGCTTCTGGCTATTATAAATATGGTATATGCCCAGGAGTGGAATAGCTGGGTTCTCAGGTAGTATTATGTCCATTTTCTGAGGGTCCGCCAGACTTATTTCCAGAGTGGTTGTACCAGCTTGCTATCCCACCAGCAATGGAGGAGTGTTCCTGTTTCTCCACATCCACGCCAGCATCTGTTGTCACCTGAGTTTTTGATCTGAGCCATTCTGACTGGTGTGAGGTGGAATCTCAGGGTTGTTTTGATTTGCATTTCTCTGACTACTAAGGATTTTGAACATTTCTTTGGGTGCTTCTCAGCCCTATGAATTTCCTCAATTGAGAATTCTCTGTTTAGCTCTTTTCCCCATTTTTTGATAGATTTATTTGGTTCTCTGGAGTCTAACTTCTTGAGTTCTTTGTATATAGTGGATACTATCAGATGTAGGATTGGTAAAGATCTTTTCCCAATCTGTTGGTTGCCATTTTGTCTTATTGACTGTGTCCTTTGCCTTACAGACTATTATTATTTTTGAGCTCAGCCTTTCCTTGTACATTTCTTGGTATCCCTCATCAGTGATAAGTTTTCACAAGGTAGTAGATTTGACATTTGCCCATGTGACAATGACTAATTATAAACCATTAGCCTAGATAGTCTGTGCAAGTATCATATATACTTGACTAGATTTATTTAGTATTTTTGTCTTCAGCAGACTAAAAATACCACCAGGGTAGAGATGACTTATGCATTTCAGAAGCTGCTTCAAAGCAAGTGTTCAGTCAGTGGTTTGGATGAGGCTCATATGCTTGAATGCTTGGCTCCCAATTAGTGGAAGTGTTTTAGAAGGATTGGGAGGCATGGCCTTTTGGGAGAGTTATGTCATTGTGCATGGGCTTTGAGGTTTCAGGCCCAGTCTGTCTGTCTCCCCCCACCCCACCCCAACTTTTCTCCCTGAAATTTATGGAACAAATTATTACCCCAGCACCAAACTTGTCTGCCACCATACTCTCTGGCATAATGGTCATGAACTAGCCCTCTGAAACTGTAGACAAGTCTCCAGTTACATGCTTTCAGTTATAAGTTGTTATAAGAAATAAACTTCCTAATTAGAGAACCTGGCACTGAACTCAACTCCAGCACTTAGCAATGGACTTCAACAAAGCATTTGACTTAGTCAAAAACCATAGACCTCCCACTAAGGTCATTGTGATGGTTCAATTACATATTCCTATAAAGTAATTACCACAATTCTCAATGCAAATATTCAATCAGCAATTATTCTTAATCTTATTAAGCATGTTACATCATATTTATAAAACCTGAACCAATATAATTAAATTGAAGTAAAATAATATAAACACATCAAAATAGTTAGCAAAACTCTGATTTTGCATGTTGAGTAATTCATTTCATTTGGAATAGTTACTATTTATCTACTGCACTTATATTTTTAGTATATATAAATACATAGCAGATTATTTTGGGAGTATTTCTCTTCCTTCTATATAGAGATAACAATTCTATTGGATTTGTTAAAGCAATATGAACATCGTGGACTAAGTATAAACAATATATAAATAATTCCAAGTGTAGAAAAGTATTCCAAAAATGTACCACTAGAAAAGCTAGCAACTACTGGGCTAGTGAGATGGCTCAGCAGATAAGGATAATTTCTACCAAGATAGACAACCTGAGCTTAATTCCTGGACCCACATGGTATAAAGAGAGAACTGACTCCTATAAGTTGACCTCTGACCTCTATACATGTGCAGTGGCATTCTTACACACACAATAAATAAATGTTTTAAAAATGAAATACCTAACAACTATAGAACACATAAATAAAAAAAAAGTTTTACCCTGGAAAGAAAATAAACTCTTTGTCAATTAATAATTAATTTGTCATAGACAATGCCAACAGTCTATGGTGTTGGTGGATATATTTCACTGGAGTAATTAGAAGGCAGTTACATAACTCAAATATACCATGAATGGCCAAGGTTTTTTTTTTAAGTAATTTCTTTAAATAGTCTATATTTGATTAAAAAACAAAACACAAACAACAAGCAAACAAACAAAAGTGAGGAAACTAGTCTTATCTCCATGCTTCCAGTCTTCCCTACTTCATTCTCTAAAATCTTATGCATAAAAATCTTTTTTTCAGTCAGAAAAAGCTGATGTTATTTTTTCACTTTTGGTTTCTCATTGATTTCTTACAGGTGAAATTCAATTATGTTAGCACATTGTGGACCGAATGCTTGTGTACTCACCCATTACATCAGCATGATCATCTCACAAGCATTTCACAAAATGTCTTTTATGAAACAAGACCAAAGTCTTAGTTAGGAATGTCAGCTTTAACATAAAAAAAAAAAAATCATGGATGTTTTGAAGTCCTTCAGTTAACATCATACTCAATGAAGCTGTCTTGAGGAATAAAGGGGTGCTGCTGTCTCTTATTACTTCCATTCATCATAGTAATGCAATCCTACTCAGAGCCATTTCTGAAGAAGAAGCCATTGTCCCTATGAATGGCATTATCTTGTGCATAGAAAACCCAAAGTTCCATGAAAACACTGGTAAAGATAACCATTAAATTGACTAACACCACATGATACAAAATCAGGCTACATAATTCAATAGCATTTCTATATTAACCATTCTGTAAATAACTAAAAATTATTTTTCTGAAAAGGGCAATAGGGAATTAACCATGTCACTAAATATTAAAATACTTAGGCTTAAGCTTACTTAAAAAACCAAAAACACTTCTCTATGAAACTATAAAACACAAATGAAAGAAATTCAAGAAAACACAAACGGAAAGGTATTTTGTGTTGATTGATTAAAATAATTGATATTATTAAAACAACTATACTAAAAACAACATGACTATGCTGCTTTAGTTAATATATAGATTCCATGCAAGTTGTATCAAAATTACAATAGCAGAAATAGAAAAGAATCTGAAATTCAAATGGAGCCACCAAAGACTCAATTGCAAAAGTAATTCTGGGAGAGAAAATCAAAGCTGGAAGCACGTTACTTTCTTATTTCAGGAGGTTACAAGTATAGTAATTAAAAGCATAGTTCAGCTGTAGAGACAGATACACAGTCAAGTGAAACAGAACTGAAACACAGAAATCAACCCAGGGATAAATGGAAAGCCCATTTTCAATAAGGGCTCATGGATACAAGATGGAGAAAGAAAAATTCAACAAATGATGCTCTGAAACTCAGTGTTCACATGCAAAAGAAGAGAAGTCAACATGTTTTTAGTGGTTTTGCTTTACTGTTGTTGTTTTATGTACACCAAAGGCTATAAAGTCATGCTTCTGCACTGTTTTCTAAAATTTTAGGGACTTTTGTTTTGCATAAATGTTAAAATTTGGCAATTTCATACATGTATACAATGCTATGAACAGGTTCACCCAAGTTCCCTCTCTTATGCCCCTCCCACTCCTGACTGCTTCTTCATTTTTCTCAACTAGACCGTTCCTATTTTGTGGTCAAAGTTAATCCTATGCTATACATAAAAAAGATTAAAACTGGCTCAAGACTTAGACTCTCAAGACTGAGACTAAGATGTCTAGGGAAGAAGATTAAAAACATAATTACAATCTTGGTCCTGGCAATGTCCTGGATATAGCACAGACAATAAAAGTCAAAATATGCAAGAGGAACTACATTAAACTGAACTATTTTCTGTACCACAAGAGATACCATGAACAGAATAAAAGGCCTACAGAATTGAAGAGGACATTTGTAAACTATATATCAGATGAGGAGGAAATATTTTAAGGAATAAGGGATTTCTACCAGATGGTGACAAACACTAACAATCTGGTTTTTTAACCAGCTAAATATTTAAAAAGAAATATTTCCAAATAAGACATACAAGTATTGAAAGTTATATACCAACTCAAACATTATTAACCATCAGAAAATCATAAATCTAAATCATAATGAAGAACTACATTACAATTGTCAGGATAGCTATCAACAATTATTGGCTGAAACCCTAGAACTCTGAGGGCAGGGATGAAGATGCTGCAGTTCTGTGGAAGACAACATAAAGGCAACAAGGAAGACATGGGAGGAAGAAGAAAGGAAGGAGCAGGCGGGAGAGAGGCAAGCAAAGGAGACAATATAAAAACATGGCCTAGCAATCCCACTTGGAATAACTGAAAATGAGTAATTGAAGAAATACCAACCAATGGTCACCACAGTACTACATGCCATAGCCAAGACATGAAAACAACCCAGGTATGCACTGAAAGATGAGTGGAGAAAGAAACGTGGCATGTACTTCTAATACCATACTATTGAGACTTTTCAAAGGAAACCTGGAAGCATGTTTCCACACACTTCATGAATATGAGATAGTTATCGTTAAGTAACCCCACTGAATCAGAGAAGAGTACAGCTGTGTTCCAAGGATGTGCAGCAGAAGTTAGGTTTTGTAATCAGAATGTGTTGAGTATACTGTACTGTAATATGCCTAGAATTAATGAGAATGTATGTATATTTAGACATTTTATAAGGAAGTAAAACTCACATTAGGCATTCTCACCACAACAAAATATGTCAAAATGAAGGAACACTGGCTGTGTTTTGCAGCACATGGAAGCCTCCTGAGTTTTTGATAGCACAGAGTTAGCTCAGTCAACTCTTGACCTCACACTGGTAGTGGAAAGACAAAGCTTCCAAACTCTGAGAAGAGAGACATCTACAACATTCAGACATTGTCCTGAAGGACATGACTAAAGAGTAACTTTATATAGGGTGAGGGAGCTGCCAAAGAGGAGACTGGACAGAGGGGCTCTTCCCATGTAGTGTTGGCCCTCCAGGGCTCTTATGGGTAAGTCACTGCTCTAACATCTCTATCTCCAATGTTTTCATGTTCACTGGTGAGGCAGCAGGCACACTTGTCACTCTCAAGTCTACAAATTACTACAATTAACTTGACAGAGAATTTCTTTCTACAAGAATCTGTACACATCCCAGGCCAAGGCTCAGGTAATAACATACAAGAGGGGCAAAAAGATCTTAGATGGTGGGAGAGGATTGTTGTGAAAGAGTACCTTCTGTGCACGGCAGAGTGATACATTATAAGCCCACTGAAGCTGTGGATACCTGTACAGGACCTGCACCAATATTTCTTCATAGATTGGGAGAGGCTCATAAGACCCTGTGGTGGACTAAATGATATATTCTTACAGCCTTGAGCATTTTAACAGTTGGTCCTCAGTTGGTAGCCAATCACAGGCAGATAAATAGAATAGATTCAGTCATTATTTTATATCATTCAAAATTGGCTGAAGAAAATATTTACATGGCCTTACTGCAAAGAGATGACAAATGTTTGAGACAACAGGAGGTGGGTGAAATCAACCAACCCTAGCTTCTTTTTATGACTATGGATCAAAACTGGCCTCCTTTTCCCCAATACAGACTGAACAGGCAAGAGAAGGATGATGTCTTTCTTCTGCTCAATCTCTTACTTGCAGGGTTTCTGTGCTTAGTTGTTTATGGTCACAAATACAAAACTAAGTCAAAACACAGATTTCCCTGTTTTTTGTAAAAGCAAATGAAACCTATTTAAAGTCCTTAAGAAAACTTTGTTAATATTTAGTTTTTAAACTGCTTTCAAGACCAATTTTTAAAATATCTAAAGTGGTCAAGTTTCTTTAAATAACTTCTTTACTAAAACTGATTCTGAGGGCTTAAAATTATGCTTAGCTCATCATTGGAATTTAGCACATTTAGAACAGTATTGAGATGTCTTTCAGATAGACTCTTGGTTATTTCATGTACTTTAATTAACAATAGTACCAAAATAAAAAGTCTAATCATGTGTATTACTCATCCTTGCATTCATCAAAACTTAATACTGCCTGAATAATCATATAGAAACTAAAAGATCTGGAAAACTAATATAAAGCTATTAAACTCAGTGGTATATGACAGATGGCCACATAGAATATAGATGCAGCTTGAATCCTTCCAGATCATCACATCAAAATTAAATCCAATATTTGTTGAGCACATATGCTAAATGCTATGGTATATTTTGATTCTGGATATTCTGTGTTAGAGTATATGTTTATGTAGCTAATCTACCTCCTATGAATCTTTAGAATTTTGAAAAGGTAGCTAGTCACTTTTCCAAATATGTGTGACCGTAAATATACCTATACACTAGTACAATCATACATCTGAGGCTGTTAAAATGGATGCTATATACTAACATTCCTATTGTTTTCCAATGCAGAAATTCTTACCAATTCACTTCTCCAAATCAGCAATTAAAAGGAGGGATGATTTGTGAACACTCTTCTTGCTGTTTTACATAGTAATAATTATATCTTGGTAATAATCTATGACCGTTCCCTCCTCTCCAGGATGTTGAAATATATTTTCTGTCTTTTTTGAGGAAAGCCATCACAACTGGAATAAAACATCTTATTGTTCAGATTTGCATTTCTCTGGTGATAAGAGTTATGGAGGCCATCCACCTTTGAGAAATGTCTACTTAGATAATTTGTCCATTTTGAAACCAGATTGTTTACTGCTGGGTTATTTGAGTTTCTTGAATGTTCCCAGTAGTAGCCATTCACTGGATAACAACCTGCAAGTATTTTCTCCATTTTGGAATTTACCTGTTTCTTTTGCAGACTGTTCATTTGTGGAGTAAAAGCTTATAGTTAGATACAATCTCATTTGTCAATTTCTGTTAATAATTGTGCTTTGAAGGTCATATAAAACTATTTTCCAAGACTAATGTTTTGAAGCATTTCCTCCAGAAGAAAGGAAACCAGTGTGTCCAAGAACTCTCTCAACTTCCATGTCTATCAAAGTATCATTTGTAACAGCCAGGACATACAATCCAGGATAGAGAAACAGATGCTGCAGATTGTTGTGGGATATTTAATCGTACTGTAAACCCTGAGATTGTATTATTTACTGAAAACAAACCTGTTTCTAGTTGTGGTGTGGTACAGCACACCTTTAATCCTTTTGGCTGGACAACAGACATGACTTTAGGATATACCTTTAATCCCAAACAATAAAGGGGAAGTTACTTTGTAGAAAGAAGCACCCATGTTTGGCTACCTGAGGAGCAGATAAAGAGATGGAGAGAGAGAGAGAGAGAGAGAGAGAGAGAGAGAGAGAGAGAGAGAGAGAA
>JADRCH010000247.1:1951894-1964276 GCA_019843965.1 Rhynchomys soricoides | reverse complement strand
GAGAACACAGAGAACACGGAGAGATGATGGCTCAGTAGATGCTGAGTCGACCAGAGAGAACACGGAGAACACGGAGAGATGACTCAGTAGACGCTGAGTCGACCAGAGAGAACACAGAGAACACGGAGAGATGGCTCAGTAGATGCTGAGTCGACCAGAGAGAACATGGAGAGATGACTCAGTGGTTAGGAACAAAGGATGTTCTTGCAGAGAAGTTGGGATTTGGTTACCGGCACCCACATAATGGCTCACAGACATCTCTAACTTCAGTTCCAGGGGATCTGAACCTCGTTCTGGCTTCTGCAGGTACTTGATACACAGTGTACACAGATACTCATGCAGATAAAATATTAACCTGAAATAAAAATAAATAAACCCTTTAAAAATATGGAAAAGGTGGTTCTTATGTAATACAACTTCTTCAAAAAGCACAGATGTTTTTCTACCAGGCATCTGACAAAAAGAGATAAGAGTTCAAGCATGAGGTGGTCTAAAAGAGAAGTCTTCAAGACGGAGAAGGACACATGCAATGAATCCCAGACTAACTGGTGGAAGCTTAAATCAACCATTGTCTGGCAACAAGAACAAAATACCTTATTGAGATATTTATCACAGTAACTAAAGCAGAAATGAATTCCAAAAATACCAAACAGATATGGATGAGAAGATGAGACTCCTGGGTTCCATGTAAACTTAGCCTAGACAATACCATGTCCAAAGCATAGAACCCTGCTCAGCTCTGCCCATATTCACAGCCGTTAGAAACCATGAGCCATTAAGTTATTGTCTGGAACTGTTCTGCTCATGGAAATGTGCCACAGAGGAACATAATACTAATAAATCACCTAGAACATGGTTTAGTTGGAAAATAAAAAAAGAATCAGGAAAGGACCTTAGTATAAGAGGGTTCTTATAAGTCAGAGTATTGGATAGGAAGCTGTCTAGCATCCTATAACAAATAATCTAGAAAACACTGTGATTTGTAGCAGAGTAAAATACATTACTCTTTTGCAAAGCTGTACAAAAGCAGGTATCTCAGATCCAATAAAACATGTCTACCATGCTGTGTATCTATGGCATATAGCCCTTGCTCTGAAAGATGAGCACATGGGTAGACAAATGGTTGGTCTCTGCCAAAATTTAACAGAGCTCAGAATATTTTATGTCATGAATATTTAATTGCTTTGCAGAGTAAGTCAGATATTCCTTTCATGAAAACTCTTTCAAACTTGACCTATGTTTACTTCCAGACTCTAGACAGGGAGCCAAAGAGAGATATCCTCATCTCCTTTACAGTTTCCCAAATGCTTAGCTCAGGTTACCAGTATCTTCCATAATTTCCTGGCATATTACCTAGCCTTCACCCTCTCCCAAATCTTCTCTACATTTTTTCAAACTATCATATTTGGTCTGGACTCATTTTGCACTGTTATAGAGCCCTTGATTTTCAATAAAGAACATACTCATCAATGAATAGCTATTCAGCAAAGAAGCACACAGCATATTTAAAGTGGAGAACTGAGGTAGGTGTGGGGACACATCACTTAGATCCCAGCACACGAGAGACAGAGACAAAAAGACTGAGTTTGAGAGCCAGCAATATAGTGAGATCCCATCTCAGAAAAGGAGGAGAAGAAGAAAGGAAGAAGAAGGATGGAGGAAGAAGCAGAGACAAAGAAGCAGAGGAAAGAACTGACAAGCTTACATATGCTCAAGCAGAATGAGTATCATTTTAGGACAGTTATGAAAACAGTGCGAGCTGAAGTAGAAAATGTGTCTTGTGACTGAGAGATTAAACTACTCAGCAGAGCATATGGAGTCAGTCAACAATTAGGAATGTCAGACTGAAGAATTGTGGATGTGATGTAAGTAGAGATCTGAAATCTACAATGAAAGCTAAAAATGCCTTCCTTACATTAGACATCAAAAAGTAAATGATGAATACACATGGCCAGGTGCATACATGTGGGTATGACCCATGGTCATGTGAATGAATACGCATGGTCAGATGGTCTTGTGGATATACACGGTCATGAAAGACTTGTGGTTTCATGGGTATCCATGGTCACGTGGAAATGCATAGTCATGTGGGTACCCACGTGAACTAGCTGGTTTTGTGTGTCAACTTGACATAGGCTGGCGTTATTACAGAGAAAGGAGTTTCAGGTGAGGAAATGCCTCCATGGGATCCTTGTGAGCCTGTAAAGGGTTCACCTGATTAAATAAGCTTCATTAAAGGCCACCTCCTTTTAACTGACTTTGGGAATATTTATTGCATGTATAAAAGCAGCACAGCCAGCCACCGGAGTGACATCCCCACAATTTAGTCTGTCTTCTCTGAGGGCTCAGTATATGAGGACTTGGGTCATTAGGAATCATTTTAGAATTCTGCCTACACAACAAGTCCAAAATCCACTTTTATTGGGTGACTTATTATAGTCTATCTTCTAGACCTCAATATAGCATCCCCAGGGAGACGCTCAGCCACAGACAATCAAAGAATTATGTTGGTTTGGCCAGGACTCTCTCCATAGAGAATTCTCAGAACACTTCCTTCAATTACACTGAACTTAATAAAAATGTGCAGAGTTTTTTCTTCCTGGGGCTCTGACATCTAATATGTAATTATAAATCAATAGCATAGAAAGAAAAAACGCATACATTTAAAATCTATATGGTTATAGGATGTACTCTTCAACCACAATACATCTAAAATGTTTTGCCTTTACTCATAAATTTTAAAACAGTTCCTTATTTTCTTGTGAAAAATTAAATGCTCCATTTTTCTGCATAGTGGTGGCCTACGTTAGAGCAACAGCAGACTTCTTGACAGCAGGCCACTTGAGATGTCTTTTCATTTTACTGACTTTTCGGACATGTGATTGAGGAAAAAGCAGAAGTCATCCACTTTTGCGATAGGAGCTATCATTTGTAACAGCAAAGAATATTTGTGTTTATCAATATTATTGTCTCAAAATAGCAAAACCAAGAGCAGAAAAAGAAAGCAATTTCCAATCACTTAAAATACCCCAAAGTACTAATTGTTTTACCTAGCTTTACTTCTCTGGCAGGCTTGAGACCAGAAACTGATTTCTTTTCAGGAATATAAAGTATACCAAAGAGCAGCCCTGAAATGATTCACAGATGATTAACATGCTATTTAAGCAAAGCAGGAGCTCTGCGCTTTAAACAGTCAGGTTAAAAACTGTAGGCATTGTCTTCAAAGTCAGAAGAATAGTTGCTTTTCCCATCCCTCAACATCCTGCTTTTCTCTCTCTGTAAGAAGATGGGCTGGTGCATGGGAGTATGTAATACAGAAACACAATGAGAAGGCTGTCAACAACATCAGTCACCTGTTAGGGCTAAAACAAAGATATGCCAAAGAAGCACACAGGCAGAGAAACTCAGAAGAGAAAAGAAAATGCCAGAGCTCATTAGAATCTATAATACACAATAAAAATAATGGGAAAGAAAAGTTACTCTTGCAGCTGCTATTTAGATTAAAATTTGTCAATTTTTAAATCAACAGTGTGTATTTGCTATCATGTTAAAATAATAATGTTGCCAGCAGTGGTGGTGCATGCCTTTAATCTTAGCACTCAGGAGGCAGGGGTAGGTGGATCTCTATGAGTTCTAGGGCAGTCTGGTCTACAGAGTGAGTTCCAGGATAGCCAAGACAACACAGAGAAACCTTGTCTTGAAAAACCAAAAAAGAAATAGAAAGAGGAGTTGGAGGAGGAAGAAGAGTAGGAGGAAGAAGAAGTGAAGGAGGAGGTAAAGTAGGAAGGGGTGAAGGAGGAGGAGGTAAAGGAGGAAGAGGAGGAGGAGGAGGTGAAGGAAGAGTCTAATAGAAGGGATACTTGATACATTGCACAAGACTTTATAAACAGGGTCCCATTTACTCCCTGAACGGCTTGTTCCTAGGAAGGGTATTTTTTGTGATGCCCAGTTTGCAGATGGGATTTAGTTCTTGTCTCTGATGACAAACCTGTGCTGTGGCAGACTCGTCCCCACAAAGGTCTTCTGCATCCATTCCTTTCTTATGTTGTTAATTTTCTGTAGCCAGAAATTTCTTGGTCCTGTGCCTGAGCCAGGCCATGGTAGCACAACCTTGGAAGCAGCATTTAGTTGAAAGAAACTGAGAAGTGCTGAATAATATTCACAGACACATTCTGAAGAAAGTCTACAGCAAGTCCAAAAGGAACACTAGACGTCAGCTTCACCTTCATTTACTCACAGTGAAGCATATCTTTCCCTTCCAGTCTCCTCCTTATCCTTACCATGGCTTCCTGGAATTGTCTGCCAAAAAGCCTCACATTCCCACAGCAGGGTTTTTTTCTAGGGCTTAAAAAGTGATTACTTTATTCTATAACAGTAATAAAGTATTATTAAAAACAACTAAAGTTTCAGAATTCTCAGTACTTCTTGAAAAGTCCATTTATTTTATTTTTATGATGATACTCACAGACTTTCTTTAATAAAGAGGAACAAAGATTTTCCAGCTTAACTACCACTTTTATCCAAAAAGTGGTAAGTTCTTGGGGCATAAGAATTTTAGAAAACTCACATGCACAATTTTGTGGTTATTGCCTCTGACTACATTTTGCTATAATAACTATTCAGAATTCTAAATGACTTAGCTACATCTTAAAGATCTTTATGAAGAGTAAATTGGTCATTCTTCAACTATAAAGACACTTACGCTTCAATTTACAATTATAGAGTATTGTCACACATTAACAATGCACAGAATCCATGCTTGGCAGCAATGGAGAACAGTGTGTGGAGAAGCACATCAGGAGTTACAAGCTCTGCAGACTGAGGATGACCCTTTGTCTCAACCAGTTTCCTTCTAAGGCTGAGAGCCCAGAGCTACCATCTCATTTCTAAAGGCTAATGAAGACCTAGAAACTTGTTCTCCGTCCCAAAGATACAATTTGTGTTCATTAGGAAGACAAAAGTGTCTCTCCCTTTCTCAACAGAGGAAAAGTGACTCTTCTGTGCAGCACTTGTTACAGACACACACTGACAGCAGTACTGTTGTGGCCCCTCCCCTGCAGTATGGTTCTCTGTAAATGCAGCTGACATCAGCTTCCAGCATCTCCAGCAGGAGAGGAAAGAGAGGGCCTGGGAGATTGACGCTAGAAATAGCAATACTTGTTCTTTGCTCTGGAAACCAAGCCCACACTTGCAGTTAGGGAAAATAAGAAAATTAGATATTAAAGATATCAATAAAATATTCTTGGGGTTCAATTTTCCATTTAATCTAGAGGGACTCTTTTCATCTACATAATCCATTTCTGACACATGCTTATAAAAAACATAGTTTTCAAACACAATTCTTTCAAAACCTTCGGGGATTGTGTGTTTCATGGGGAACACCAAAGCTGAGCAAATGACAGTTGGCTACTGGTTACTGAAACTACATAAGAACACTTGACATTCATTTCATTTTCTTATTTTTTCCCTTCCACTTTAAAAACACGTGACCAGGACTGGAGAAATGGGTCAGTGGTTAAGAATGCTAGCTGCTCTTGCAGAGTATCTGAGTTCAGTTCCCAACACTCTTGTGTGCTCCCAAACATACAGACATACATGTACTTGCATAAACATAATGTTAAGAATGTGAGCCAGCAGATTTTAAAGGCATGTCAGATGGATCTCATGAGTTCTGTCATGTCATCTAAAAGGACTCATGTTCTACAGTTTGTCTTTTCATTTGATCTTAGACCTGGGGGGAGTAAATCAGATCTAAGGTCCAAGTGAGAGTCAGAGGAACTTGGTATTCTGGAGAGCCCAGGTTGAGGGCACACATTTATACATTATTCTAGACCTGAGGAATTCTGTGGCTTGTTCTGTATTTCTGGGACAACCATGTAGCTGTTCACTGTCTTACCGTAGAGTAAGCCACTCTAGGAAAGCAAGTCTGGGGGAGCAGGCGATCTTTCAGTGAGTCTTCTGGCTGACCCTGAGCTTTTTCTCTTTTACCTGTGTTTTATTTCCATGGTTTCATTTACTTAGCAGTTAAAATTGACATGGCAATTGGCACAGTGGCTTTCTGCTTGTCCACATGTGGCTGCAAGCAGTTGTTTTCAGTGTGGTGTTTATGTATAGAGGTTTGTATATGGTTCTCGGAAAAGCTTTTTCACCCAGGAGTCTCAAACTTTAAAATACATCAGAATCAGCTAAAAGGTTTTTAAATACAGATGAATGTAATTTCTTTCCAGAGAGTATGATTTCATGGTTCTGGGGCCAAAACCTCAAATTTGTAAGTTCTACTGACCTGAAAATCATTGCTGTATGAGACAACTTTCCACAGAGAGCTCACTGAATATAGAGTCGGTATGTGTTTTGTAAAACATCCAATTAAATGAGTAAAATCTACTTTAAAAAAACAAAGAAGATTGAATGTGATTCTTAATTGTACAGGAATGAAGAGAGAAAGGGATGTCCTCCCTAGGTCAGCTCGGAGAGGGGCAGGCAGGTAATTTTATGGTACAAGAAACAACTGGGCACCTTTGTCACCAGACCAAAAGAAGCTGTCCCCCAATTATGCTAAAATATCTATACCTGAACTATATCAGGAGAGCTGTCCCTAAATTACACCAAGAGACCTGTCCTAAGCTATGCTAAAAGAGCTGTCCCTAAACCAAGCTGAGCGGCATACCTAAACTATGCTAAGAGAGAATTTACTTCTTGACAAAGTTACCTTCCTATGACTACAGAGAGAAGCTGACAAGATTATATATACTCCCTCAAATGGAATAGAGTTTATGCTTTGATTGGTTCTGAGATTTAGAGAGTAATGCACAGAGAGAGAGAGAGAGAGAGAGAGAGAAACAGAGAGAGACAGAGAGAGAGAGAGAGAGAGAGAGAGAGAGAGAGAGAGAGAGACAGAGAGAGAGAGACAGACAGAGAGAGACAGAGAGAGAGAGAGAGAGAGACAGAGAGAGAGAGACAGAGAGAGAGAGAGACAGAGAGAGACAGAGAGAGAGAGACAGAGAGAGACAGAGAGAGAGAGAGAGAGACAGAGAGAGAGAGAGAGAGAGAGAGAGAGAGAGAGAGAGAGAGAGAGAGAGAGACATGCATACAGGAGCAAAAGGAAAAGTGCTACTTAATTACTGTCTAGGACAAAAGATATGCTAGCAATCTGTCCTCAAGAAATCCCTTTAAGACTGTAGATCCAGGTTCAAAAGCATTACTAAAATGGCCAATTAACATTAATGATGAAATATCCTTTAGATTCAGTTAGGTAACCTAAAAGGTGTAGAGAGACACGAGGGCAGAGAGGGAAATCTGGGGAAGCTAGGGGCCCTTTAATGCACATCATACACTTGGCATGTCTGGTGGCAGCAGGTAATGACATAAGCAGTTGCTAGGTCCCTGAGTACAGGATGGCCAGTGGAATCGCCTGTGTACTAATACCATCTCCTTGACTTAGATATTTCAAATAAATGGGAGCAGTTCCTGGGCTATGGTGATTACAGTTGAGGCCCTCCATCAGAGAGCCCACCCCATCCTAGTTTTCTCTATTTCTATCTGTGTGTCTGTCTTTTATTCATTCCCTCTTTACCCCAGTCAGGATTCTAGGACTAAGTGAGTGTGGCACTAATTGCTCAGAAAGAAAAAAATGTGTATTTGTTTTATATAGTAGGTAAGGGATCACCAGTTGTACTACAAGTTTAAGAATGGCTGGAAACATGTAGAGCCCAATTGAAACAAGAAATAGTACCTTTATTTTTTAAAGTAAGATTATTTCATAATCAGGCAGTTAGGTGCTAGATTGGATTTCCTGAGAAAAACTTTAGAGCACTGTTACTGCGGTGTTTAATACCAACTCTTGGGTTCTGTTGCTGTTGAAACTAATTTTCTTTCTGTGATTCACAGCTAACTCTGAGGGTTGAAGTAGTTATTGTGGAATGTGTGTTTGGTATTTTCACTAAAGTAGTGCCAATATAAAGACACCTGGTGGTTACATACAAGTTTTCCTTCATAGATTTGGTTCTCTGTGAGTGTTATTGGTTTTCAGCAAAGCTGAATGGAAAGTAGAGAGCTCTATATACCCACTTTTGACAAACATACCAGCTGCTCCACTAATTTCCCCCTAAAAATGACATGTGTGACACCCAGTGAAACCTGACTTGGCACCTCTTAATCACTAAAGTACTTAGCTTACACTAGGATTCGCTGAGTATTGTTTGTGTGTTTAGAAATCTGTGAATGTTTACAGTGTAAATAAATATTCAAGTTATGAAGCTAAATATCAATGTAGTAAAGCTGTCTTATATATTTTTAAATCCATTGCATTCTATCTAAAATGCATTTTTATCATTATTTCATACACATGTCTATATGTTAATATAGTGGTTCTCAACCAGGTATTCTGTAAAATCAATAATTAATCTAAACAGCATTAATTCATGAAAGTTAATCTTTATGCTGATCTGCAGGAAATCTAATCAATGGGTGAGTTAATCCCCAAGGGTTATTATTTTAACTTAATAATGACAGGAAAGTTAAACCAGCTGCAAAGAGCAATTCTGTGATGAAGTCTCTTTGGGACATTGCCTCATTAAGCTCACCTATTTCAGACCATGCAAAAATGGTGGGTCACCTCCAGGAAGGCCACCTGCTAGCTTTAGCCTGTCCTGGATGGCTCCTGACACCATATGATCATGAAATATTGCTGTATAGATTGTGAAAAAGCAAAAGCAAATGAAACCTTTAGTTTATTCAGACACTTACGTATAGGTAACCTGTGATCTTTGGTATACTGCCCATTCTAACTCAAGTAAGATCAAGAATGCTTGCATTCACACCAGAAACGACACAATGACCTCATGGCAGAATGATTTGGGCTGATTTTAGATTTAGTTTTACAATCAATTGGAGATGGCTTTGGCACATACATTATTGTGATGTTTAGAAAGCTTTGGACATCAGTTAGTGTCTTTGCTTATGCATAACATATTGCCTCCCTCAGGGTAATCATGGCCTCATTTGCAGGCATTTGCCTGTATGTTCAATTTCATTGGGAGATACTGCTCCCCTCCATTCTGCTGTCAGTAATAATGTAACTAGGAGTATCAGTCTGTCACTGATGGCAGCTTTCTGTCCCACCTCATTGTCTGCTTAAAGGTTCCTGCTGTTGCATGTAGGAAAGGGACAGAGTTCTCATTGGAAGCAAACAGTCTCATACCTCCATGAAAAGGCTGTTGAAGCAACAGGTACACTTTCAAAATGTGATCTGCAGTTTGAGCAGCTGTGCTCAATATCAAACAACTTTATGAAAGACCAGCAACAAAGAAGCAAGACCGTGACAGCAAGAGACATCTCACGAGGGCTGGTTTCAAATATTATGCTTATTTTGCTTCAGTTGTTTATTTTAAAAGGCACATAATAAAGCCTATTTGTTTGTTTTGGCTCTATTATTAGCCTTACATTTAGATTAAATTAGTACCAATTAGAATCATTGCCTTTTTAAAAAATAATCTTAATTAATACTTAGGTTTGGCTGTATCACATATTCACATACCAAAATGTTAATTCATTCTTATTTGAGATACTGTGCCAATTGACCTTCACATTTTTATGGAAATCATATTTTTGTACTCTATTTTTGTAGTAACCCAGTTTCAAGCAAGATAGAGCTAATTCCTGAGAGCATTTCTTCATAGAAAAAAATAGATAAAAGCCTAGGAGTATATAAAATTTCCTTCATGTTTTTCCACCAAGAAGAAACATACCTCTTAAGATGGAAAACCATGAATACAAAATGCTATGCCCAGGAAAATTTAATGACTGTTAAGACCTAGGTAAAATATTAAAGCCTAAATAGAATATTAGGGCCTAGGTAAAATGTTAAGGCCTAGGTAACAGTCATCTGGCTAGCCTGCCATTATAAGGAAACTTTCTTATATGTTTCTGTTGATACTAGAAAACTTTCTAGTGCCAAGGTTGATTACCTAGGACCTAAAAATGACAATGTCTCTGCTAGGTAGAACCCCATGATACTCTTTTAAGATGAAGTAAGCTTTAAAACCACCCTTTGTTAACAACAGCTAAATTAAATTATACTTATTCAAATTAAATTAATGTATAATCAAATATTATGTCACCAACATAGTATTGGAAATGACTATGTAGTTGAATGAAAGATAGATAGTATATATTGATTATGTATAAAGTATGCAGCACACTGTCAGATATTTCACATGGGACATTCCCTCAGTCTTTATGCAATTCATAGAAATGTAGGTATTTTCAGAATTTCAATAAAATTTGGCACAAAAGTTGTTCCTCCCTTTCACTTTGATATAATTAAAGAAAACTAGTTGATAACCACAACATAGAAAGAAAGAACACATTAGGAGGTAACTATTTCATCAGGTGCAGTTAGACTATGTTTTCTGTGTAAATAGTCCCAGTCTCTTCAGAGAGCTGAAGAAATGCCTGCCCTACAGCAGAAGGAATCCCAGATAGGTTTGCAATGGGTAAAGATATTACCTCCTGGAATACCCTGAGGAATCCTCAAGAGAGGACTTTATTCTGTACCTAGTGCTATAAGAGAAGACTGCTGGAGTGCCGCTGGGCCCTTTTCTCTGGTTCAGATTAAACAATGCTGAGATCAGTGCAAATTGCTCCTGGAACAACAAGGCAAATGAATGATATTAAATTCTCATGGTCTAGCAATTGTGTTGCCAGTTTTACTAATATGCTATCAACTGGTATTTATATACTACTAAGTGATATCTATAAAAATAAAAATTAAGGTGAATAAGCTATATGTCTATTAGTTAACTGTCACAGCTGTGGATAAATACCCAACAAAGCATTTTGATGTAGGAAAATTTACTTTGGCTCACTGTTTGAGAGTTTTTTGTTCACAGATACATTGTGTGGTAGTTCCAAGGACTGTGCGTGAGGCAAGGAATCATGGTGTGGGGCAGGCAGGAGAGGGAAGTGGCATACACCTCAGAGTCAGGAGACAGAAAATAAGAAAGATGCTTGGAACAGTAACAAATGTTACAGCGTTCCCCTGTAGCCAACCTCCTCCAACTCTGAAAGTTTCTACTAGTTTCCAAGACACCACATTGTGATTCCATCAAATTAATCCATTCACAGTTATCATAACCAATCACATGGCAAAAGCTCCCCTATGGACATTACACTAGAATTCCAAGGATTGAACACAAGCTCCTGAGTTGGCTGTGGTAGCACAGGCCTATATCCCCAGCAATCAAGAGGCTAAAGGAAGATTTTGAGTTCAAGGCCACCCTAGAGTATATAGTGAGACCTGTCTCATACAACAACTTTCAAAACAAATGAACAGAAACTCTCTAGTAAAGAACAACAACAACAAAACACACACACACACACACACACACACACACACACACACACACACACGAACCTTCTCAGGTACTTACCCAGACCATTTTCAAAAACACTAGAGTTTACAATTATGAATATGTATGTGTTACAGTAAATCTCCAACCCAAATAAGCTCTTGTAAAGAAAACACAACTCAATTAATAGGAATACAAGCTGTGCGGCCTAGATTGGGCAGATCTACCACGACGCTACTCTATTCCCCAGCTATGAGACCCCTTGTAACTTGCGGTTTCTCCAGACCACGTGCTTCTGGGCCATTCTCCTTCCACCTCCTCCTCCTCTTCTGTCATCTTCTACTCTTCCCCTCTCCTCCTTCTCCCTAAAACTTTTCAGCTCTGCCTTCCCTTCCACGGCCCAATCACTAACTCCAGCTTTTATTTTATAAGTTAAAATTGGGAGAAGGTTCACAAGAAGTCACCTGAGTGCATGATTCACTCCTTGTCCTAGGCAGCTCCTCCTGGGAAAGCAGAATCAGCATCAAAATACAAGCAGCACCAGGGCAATCCACAACATTTCCTCATTTTTGGCCAATTAAAAGGCTCTTTTCCCTCAGATATAAATTGAGTACAACTATTAACATTCTACAATTTATAAAGTATAAGGCACACCTAACACCGAGTCCATCAATTTCATTGATTAAATAAAGCACTCTGCCATCTATCTCAATGTAAAAGACTTATACTCTAAGATCAAGAATCAACAAAGTCTGAGTTGGGTGTGGTAGCACAGGCCATCCTAACATGAGAACAATTTCCAAGCATCAAAACCAAGCAAGAATCTGGACAACAAAATATGAATGTATGTGTTGTGTCCGTGGTCCTTAGCAGCCAGGCCTCTGGGGAATCAAAGAAACATTATTTTCTTGCAAAGTTCCAAGCACCATGCTTGGTGTTTGATGTCCACTAGGGATGGAACCACACCTTACCCACTAAGGATAGAACCACACCTTACCCACTAGGGATAGAACCACACCTTACCCACTAGGGAT
>JADRCH010000247.1:1937755-1951884 GCA_019843965.1 Rhynchomys soricoides | reverse complement strand
CACACCTTACCCACTAGGGATAGAACCACACCTTACCCACTAGGGATGGAACCACACCTTACCCACTCAAACAACTTTCTCTTTAAGTGCTTTCACAGACACATTCTAATGACAAAACTGTTGGCTGGCCCTCCTCTAACTTGAAAAAGGACTTGTTTATGATTACAACTGGAATGTTTTAGTTTTAGTTCATTGAAATTCATTTATGGGGGAAATAAGAGGCATCAACTCCTTGCATCTGGCAGTGTTAGACCTGGTAAGAGTTCACAATTAGTGATTTTAAATGAAGGTTAACTGTTGTTTAACTTCCAAAACCATGCCCATTTGTCAGTTTCTATGTTTCTTACTCCATACTGACCACATGGTTTTCAGTATCTTGGAAATTTTTTGTGAGCAATGCCACAAGGCTCAGGACAGACTCCAGCAGCTCCAGGTGACCTGATGGAGATCTCGAGATCCACAAAATGTAGAATTTATAACAATGTTACAAATAAATAAGCAACTTTATTTTTGTTTCTTTAAATCTCTTCCTAGGATACAATAAAAAGGAATACCCTGTAGTATAAATTTTCCTAATCATGCAACCCTTTAATATAGTGCTTCATGTTGTGGTGATCCCCAACCATAAAATTATTGTCAATGTTACTTTATAACTGTAATTTTGCAGCTATTATGACTTGTAATATAAATATTTACATGTAGAATGTTTAATAGGTGACTTCATTTGACCCACCTCCCCGAAGGGCTTTTGACCCACCAGTTGAGAACCACAGCTATAGCAAGTTAACTTGGGTTTCCTCATAACATATATGTATTAATCCCTAGTGTTTGTGGATATGACCTTACTTGGAAATAAGGTGTGTGAAGACATAATTAATCTCAGAGTCTTGTGAGGATATCATTCTATACTTAGGGTGGACTCCGATGATTTTCTCCTTACAGGAGAAAGTGGATGGAGACATGAGGGCTGAAGGCATAGAAAAGAAAACCATGTGAGGACAGAGTCAGAGATTAGGGTAATATCCCTACAAATCAAGGACTTCTTGACCCATAGAAGCAGCAAGGTAAAAGCTGCAATTATTTTCTGGAAAACCCAAAAAGAGTTTACCTTGCTATACGTGATTTTTAAATTCTTCACTTCAAAAACTCTTAGTTAATGCATTTCCATCATTCTGGGCCTTATCTGTTAGGGCAATTCTAGGAAACCAATATATCTTCTATGATCCACATTCCAGAAGATGAAAGGAAAGGGAATTGTTATTAAAAGATATACTGATCTAAATTGCTCTTTATTTACACATAGTACAAACAGCCTGCTTAGTCCACATTACATTCAAAATATGACAGATGACAGTATGGATGTCTCGGCCAAAAGGTTTATCTCCTGAAAAGTCCAACCTAATTAAATTTTAAACGGTATCTTTCTAAAAGTTGAGTGGAATTACAAGATAAAATGATAATAATTATTCAGACA
Organism: Rhynchomys soricoides; assembly: GCA_019843965.1. Taxonomy (NCBI): domain Eukaryota; kingdom Metazoa; phylum Chordata; class Mammalia; order Rodentia; family Muridae; genus Rhynchomys; species Rhynchomys soricoides. Next base: position 1,950,410 of record JADRCH010000247.1, on the reverse strand, counting down.
AACAATAGATACTTTTAGTATTAGTACGCCTTACTTATTACTTGAGATTTGTCCATACAAGAATGAAAGATAATACATTATTTACATGAAACTAGACTACATTTCCATTTACTAAACCTGGACCTTATCTTTAAAGGAGAAAGGCTATACTCCTCACTCAAAATCACATAGCTAAGAAAATGTGCAGCTTATTTCTCAACTTAGGCATGTAATATAGTAAGGATTCTGGAACTTTGGTTTCTTTAAAAAAACACAAAAAGAGCTGGGTGGTGGCTGCATATGCCTTTGATCAAAGCACTAGAGAGGCAGAGGCAAGTGGATCTCTGTAAGTTTGAGGCCATCCTGGCCTATAGAGTGAGTTTCAAGATAGCCAGAGCTAAGGCAGAGAAACTTGTGGGACAAGTGGAACCATATCACCAGACAAAGACTGGGAAGGTTGAGTGGGTTCAGAAGCACTGGTACCCTCAGACCTGAGACAGTTAGGAGTTTTACCTACTTCCAACCCCGGCTTCTATCCTGGAGCACATGACCACAACCCCCATGGGAAGATGGTGACCACTAGTCACTTAGCACAGAGTTCTCCATGCCAGTGAGGTTATCTATATAGGCCAGCCCAGAGGGTTTACCCAATAAGCTTCCCTTCCTGGACATTCCTTCTTGCAAAAGGTATTTAATCTCTGGTTCACACTGAGTAAGGCATATGCACCCATTTTCTATGATGAACAATGAATAAACAATATGGACAAACAATGATTGTCTCTCTCATCAAGATGACCATGCTGGGAAGCCTTCATCATACAGAGCCTCACTGCCTATGTCTCATGAAGAAGGACACTCACACCCAGAGTTGAGCCAGAGCTGCTCTTCTCCCTGGCCCAGCATAATCACAGGCCTATGGGCCCCCTTTGGTCCCAACTCCACATGGTTTCCAGTATTGACTAGATGCCCAGGAGTTTGGGAACCCCTGCCTCCTCAGCCTTAGCCTGCTTAGTTTCTCATCTGGGTGCCACCCCCCAACTTAGGCTGCGTTCTCTCTCTATCCCACCCCTGACTGGTGCATCAGTACTTCTCACAAGCCTGTCACCCAATGGCAGAGTAGGGTGAAATGCAGCCTAGCACTCTGCATTTTGTCTGCCTAAGCAGAGTTCACACACCCAGGGGGTAGACAGAACACGGAACCATAGAAACCCTGTGTCAAAAAACAAAGCAAACAAAACAACCCCCTCAATAAAATCCATAGAAATATTATAAGAATTTGCTTTCATTTTAATCCCAAGTGTAGGAATATGGAGCTGCTTTAGACTGTTGGCTTACCATGATTTGCCTTGTACTCTAGCAGAAGTATGGTTTTGCCAGTTGTAGATAATTTCTGTGACCCTATGATGTTAGAAAGAATTTTAGAAAAATTTCAGAGGGTAGATAAGTCTGAGGGCCTCAAAAGGCAGGGTCATCGTTGTTTGTTGGTCAGTTAGAGAGGTTGGTTTTGGTTTGTTAATAGTCACAGACAAAGAAGAAACTAAAGGAAAGAAATTAGATTCAGAGATTTTCCTATTTTCTCTCTCCCCTCTATCCTTGTTACTCTCCTATCTATTGTTAAGGGTGAGACTTGTATTTGTGGATAAAGGGTAGGAAAAAGAAGAACTCACAAAGTAGAAAAGACAAGCTACATAGGGCACCTCAACATAAGGCTTGAAAGCCAAGGATAAAAATAGGATTTGATTTCACAAATGCTGTAGAGAAGTTTTTTTATCAAGACGCCAGTAAAACTGTATTGCAGCTACTACTGCTGGGATATCCCTAGCTTTGCTTCCAGAGGGGATTTTTTTTTTTTTGTCTTTTTCTTCTTTATTTGCTTCAAAAAAATATTTAAAGACTGGCGGAGCAGTTGGAAAAAATGCAGGTGGAAATAGAAGGACCTAAGAAACAAACAAACAAAATGGCCAAAATGAGAAAAAAAGAGGGGTCCCTCTACTCTCTCTAGTTTGAAAGTGTTGCAGAGTTGGAGTACAATTGGAGAGGTTGTGGGTGGAGGTAGAAGCACTCGGGAAGTGAGGAGAATTGGAAAGGGAACAAAAAGGCTCCGTCCTGGTGACTGATCAAGACAGTGAGAGTTTCTTGCAGGAGGAAAGAAGGACAGAATCTGTACTGGAGGGCAGTTGGGTCAGAAAAAAGCTGAAAAGGGAGGAGGACAATCTTATGAAACAGTCTGTTTTGAGAGAAAGAATTAATCTGGAACCAATCTTGCAGCCAGAATTAGAGGAGGTGTGGCCCATGGTTATGAGATAACCATCAGCTTTCTAGTAGTCGTATAGCATCTGTCTGGTGTGGAACAAGGTTTTGATGAGATAAGATGGAATCCTATAGAAAGAATAGATCTAAGGCATTTTAAAGAGGCCCTGATTTCATATGTGATGTATCTACCTTACGTGAAACAAATTCTAAATAATTAGGTTACTCAAACTAGAATTATTCTCCAAGAGTGGAATGGATTGATAGCAGCTGTACTAGAGGGTGGACCACAGTTGCAATGGTTAACTTGGTGGAGGGAAGAAGCCATTAATATGAACAGTGAGATAGAACAAGGAGAATGAATATAGTAAAAGACCAGTTGCTAGGTAAAGGGTGGTACTCTGATAAATAAGAACAGATTCAATTTGATGGTGTTACAATAGAACAATGCTGCCTAGTGGCTTTAAGAGCTTGGGACAAGGTTGAGGAAAGTGGGGAAAAGTCCACCTCATTTACAAAGATTATACAAGGCTCTAGAGAATTTTCACTGCTTTCTTTTCAAAGATTAGTCTTAGCTCTGCACACAGCTTTATTAGACTCTGACACAGGATGGTATTGATACCTTAGTGTTTGAAAAGGCAAATACTGAATACAAAAGAGTTATTAGACCATTAAAGGCACGGGCAGCATCTATGGACAAATAGATAAGGGTTCCAACCAATATTGGTTCTAATATGTGCTATGCTAAGAGAACAGGTCAAGCTATAGCTAGAGGTCTCTGATATCAAAATGTGTGCTTCAATTGTGGGAAATTTGCAAAGAGACTGACCAAACCAAAGTTTCAGATTTCAAAATGCCCAGTCTGTTAACTGTTAGAAATACAGTACTTAGCACCTAAAAAGTGAATGAACCATTTCTAGGGGCAATGATTTTTCTAAATCTCAAAAAGAAAGAATGCTCAGGCTTCCCAGAGTGTGCATGAGATGCAGCAAAGGCAAGTATCGGAATCAGAAGTGCAAATCCCAAAGAGATATTCAAAGTAATTTCTTACCACTTGGAAATGACCTTGCGGGCCTGGCTCAGGGCCCTGCAGCAAAAATTATGGGATGTTTCAGTCAAGAAACAACAGCATTGAGACCATTGATGTTAAGAGATATTAAAGAGTAGTGATTGTTATTTCCTGTTATTTTTGATGTTGTTTATATTGTTTGTGAGGCTATCTTCTTTTGAGTTTGTTGAAAGATTACTTTCTTGCTTTTTCTTGAGTGTAGTTTCCCTCCTTGAGTTGGCTTTTTCCATGTATTATTCTTTGTAGGGTTGGGTTTGTGGAAACATACTGTGCAAATTTGGATTTGTCATAGAATATTTTGGTTTCACTATCTATGATTATTGATAACCCTATCAAAAAATGGGGAAGAGAGCTAAACAGAGAATTCTCAACTGAGGAAACTCGAATGGCCGAGAAGCACCTACAGAAATGTTCAGCATCCTTAGTCATCAGGGAAATGCAAATCAAAACAACCCTGAGATTTTACCTCACACCAGTCAGAATGGCTAAAATCAAAAACTCAGGTGACAGCAGATGTTGGCGAGGATGTGGAGAAAGAGGAACACACCTCCATTGCTGGTGGGAATGCAAGATGATACAACCTCTCTGGAAATCAGTTTGGCGGACCCTCGGAAAAATGGACATAATACTACCTGAGGACCCAGCTATTCCACTCCTGGGCATATACCCAGAAGATGCTCCAAGATGTAATAAAGACACATGTTCCACTGTGTTCATAGCAGCCATATTTATAATAGCTAGAAGCTGGAAACAACCCAGATGTCCCTCCACAGAGGAATGGATATAGAAAATGTGGTACATTTACGCAATGGAATACTACTCAGCTATTAAAAACAATGACTTCATGAAATTCGCAGACAAATGGATGGATCTTGAAAATATCATCCTGAGTGAGGTAACGCAGTCACAAAAGAATGAACATGATATGTACTCACTGTTAAGTGGTTATTAGCCCAAAAGTTTGAAATACCCAAGAGTCACTTCGCAGCAACAGTAGAGCTGAGTGTGAGGTCCCAGATGGAGGACTTGGAGAAAGGACTGAAGGAGCTGAGGGAGTTTGCATCCCCAGGGAGGCAGCAATAGTGGCAACTGGCCTGACTCCCCCTCCCCCCCTTACTCCTGGAGACTGATCCACCAACCAAAGAATACACATGGAGGGACCGATGGTGCTGGCCACAAATGTGGCAGAGGAGGGTCTTGTTATCGATCAGGGGGAGGAGAGGCCCTTGGGCCTGAGGGTGTTATATTCCCCCAGTATAGGAGAATGACAAGGAGGGAAAATGAGGGTGGGTGGGTGGGGGAATACCCCCATAGTGGCAGAGGGAGGGGTGAGGGAAAGGGGAGGTTCCAAAGGGGAGATCTGGAAAGGGGGAAACATTTGAAATGTAAATAAAATATGAAAAATAATAAAAATGAACAGCAGCTGAGAGAAAATGGATTATGAAAAAAATGTAGAATTATAATGATACATTAACAACAGATTGTAAGTCATTGAAAGTTTTGTATTGGGGACTCAGATTTGATTATATTTCCGTAGGAAATTAAAATTTGTGGACACCATCAAAGATTAGAATTGAGCAGGAGAGGCCTCCTAAAAACTTTGGTTGCTGACCCTGAAAGCACTTAATTCATTAAAAAATGTCTCTGTTTATAATTTCCCACTAAACCTAGCATAAATAATGGCTTAAAGCAGAAAGGAGAGATATGTAGTGAAAAGTCTTGAATTGGTTTCTTAAAAACACAGACACACACACACAGAAATCGTATAAGAATATGCTTTTGTTTTAATCCCAGGGGATGTAGGGCTGCTTCAGACTGCAGTAGTCGACTATGATTTGCCTCATGCTTTAACAGAAGCACGGTGTTGCCAGCTGCTGATCGTCTCTGCAATTGTGTGACATTTGGAGTGCTAGGAACTTTTCAGAGGGTGTATAAATGCTAGAGCCCTGATAAGTATGCATGTGAGTGGGAGAATTATTAGTCATTTAGAGAGGTTAGTTACGGTTTGTTAGTAGCCATGGTCCAAAAAGAAACAAAAGGAAAGAAATTTGATTCAGGGGTCTTTATATATCTCTCTCTCCCCTCTATCCTATCTAGTGTTAGGGGGTGAAACCATGGGGAGAAGAACCACCACAAAGTAGCAAAAGCCAGCTAAAGTGTAAGATTCTCCAGATCATACTACCTATAGATCATCTGGGTGCCTAAGGAAGAGATAACAAAACTCAGAAAAAGGAAGGAGCGTTTAAAAAGGACATGTGGTTGTGTTGGCAAACAGAGCAAACAAAAGGAAGAAGAACAAAGGCCAGCCCAAGGGACCCAGCCTGCCTCAGTGACTGGTGCGAATGGAAGGTCCTACAGACACAAAGTCTGAATGCTATGGGGGTGTTGACTGGGATGGAGAACATGGAGTTCTTTTCTTCCCAGTCTCCTGTGAATATGTGTGGTGAGATTCAGAGAATGAAGGAAACATTGTAATCAATGCTAAAGTGTAGCTGCTGTTAATTCTAACAGTTACACAAGTGTCTGAAGCCATCCTTTGCTGATCTCTGCATGGCTCCCAGACACCACAAGTGCCATGAACTAAGATTCCCACAATCCTTCCTTTCTTTTCTCCCCTTTAGTCAACTCTTGTTTCAAGCATCCCAAGTCATTGTTGGCATTCTCTGACCCTACTCTCATATTCCTTTCCTTCTCTGTTTTCACACTTAAAATCCAAGTTCAAAGGGCTTACGAAATGGCACAGTAGTTAAGAGTGTCTAGAGAACCAGGATTTGGTTTCCAGCACCCACATGGCAGATAACAATAGTTTGTAACTCTAATTCCATGAGGATCTGATGCTTTCATTTGGTCTGTGGAGACACTGCAAATATGTAGTGCACACACATACATGCAAGCAAATCACCCAAACACACAAGAAATCCAAGTCCTTAAACTAAGACATATTCTTCCTTAACTCCAGAGCTTTCTAGCTGCTCTATCACATTAAGTTCTCCACATTTAGTTGTCCTACCAATTAAACACAGTATTATATTACAAATCTAACGTAACCTCATACTACCTATTCAATGTCAAATCATCTGTTATTCAAGACAGTCAATCATAAACTTAGCTCAGGTTTTCCTTCTACCTAAAAACAAAAACAAAAAAATCTTATCTTTGGGGCTAGAGAGCTGGTGGCTCAGCTCAGCTGTTGCAATGGTTAGATTTTTGACAACTTGACACAATTTAGGGTCAATCTGAGAGGAGAATCTTGATTGAGATTCTTGTTTTCACAAAATATAGGCAAGTCTATAGGATATACTCTTAATCATTGAGTGGCAGTGCCATCTGTTCTGTCCTGGGCTGTGTAAGAATGTTTGTTCAGCAAACCATAGAAAGAAAGGCAGTAAGCAACATTCCTTCAAGATCTCTGCTTCAGTTCATGCTTCAAGGTCTTGCCCTGTTTGAGCTCCTGCCTTGATTGTTCTCAGAGGTGGGCTGTGCTTGAGTCATGTACATTAAACAAATCTTTTCTTCTCCTAATTGCTTTTGTTCATGTCAGTTATGAGAACTTGCTGCTTGTACAGAGAACTATAGTTCAGTCCCTGGTACCCATGTCAAGCCTAGTCTAATTAACAGCTACCCAGAATCTGATACTCTCTCTGAGTCCATAATCACCTTCATGAACTTTCAAACACACACAACACACACACACACACACACACACACACACACACACAAACACACACATATATAAATAAAACACCATACACATGCAAGCAAGCATGTACATGCACAGGCACATACAAGTGCACATGCTTGCACGTACACACATATACACACATACATACACACACACTCACACACAGTTAAAATGATTTCCAAGTAAAGTAAAGAAAACTGATTGGGTTAGATTGAAATTAGCATTTTAAATATATAGTATGTTTTTCTTCCTTGCTAAGTATTTCAATACATAGCATCACCATTCTCTTGAACTTTGTTTCATGTTTCCTTCTGAGAATAATATGATACTCTAAGAAAGACAGTACTATGTACACATGAAATCTGGACTGAGGACCATGGTGAAACAGGCTATGGTAGGTCAAAGAATCTAGATTTAAATGTGTATTTAGTATATTTTATGTGTTACCCAATAAAAGGTAAATGTTAGTACACGTGATAAACTTTTGAAAATATAATAATGAAATCCATCATTCTGTATAATGAATATACACTAATAAATAGAGGAATATGAGAAAGACTACACAGTGTCTTAAGGGTAGGTGCCACTATGCTCAAACAAATGGCAACCTATGATGAAAGAGTTTTCCAAGGTTATACATTTATAAGTATGTTGAGCCTTTTGACACAAATGCCCACAGACATGGTGTGCATCTCTTGGTGCATCTTATCTGAAGCAAGGGCTGCCTACACATCCCCTCACTGCCAATGGCAACTACCTGCACTTTGTAAGTTGGCCCAGATAGCCTCCTCCATAGTTAGACTTGGAAGTACTCCTAAACTTTTACATACAATTTGAGTATCCTCTGTAGTTTCTACCAGGAAATGCTGTGACACTGATGTCCTTAAATGGTGACTTACTATTTGCATCATTCATTCTACATTTGTCCGCCACAATTCTACCATTAGGAAAGCTGATCTTCTTCTGCCTCCTATTTATGTCTTCAATCATTGATTTACTACTATGGTAGATAAATTTCCTCCTATGTTCATATACTATCACCATAGTATCACTTGTAGTCATTACTGGTTTCTTTGACTTGGCTCCTGTGTTTATCATCCTGATAGCAATGGTTTTTTAAAAAAATATATCTTTACTTTTTGTCAGTGCAAAATGTTTCAAGTTCATCTTGTATTTTTTCTACCCAGATCTATAATCAATCACTTCTCAAAAAGTCCTGAACACTTGCATTAGAGAAATTATATTTAGGAACAAACATTTGGACCTTTGGTGTGTTAATTACTTATTGTTGTTGTTACACCTGCCATTGTTTCTATGCCCCTTTAGCAGACAGGTGCAGAACACATAAACACACGTTTAACCATTTGTATTTCTGTGTATCTCAACATAAACACATAACAATTCAAACTGATATCTGTGGCATATCAGAACTTAGTATAGCTTTTCCTATTTCTATATTTAAACATCATTTTTCCAACAGTGAGATATTTAGGTCTAAGTATCTACAGTATATTTACTTATTTGCTATCTGGCTTTTAGCATATTTACACGTAGCAGACTCAGCATACTTTCAAAATTGACTGTCATGCTCTGAAGCATATTTCTGCATAGTCCTCTTGATCTTGAAGTTTTGGTTTGCAGTCTCGGGAGAACTGTACTGGAAGAAGAATCTACTTGGAGAAATGTTCCTTTCTCCTCACCCATTCACTCTCGTCTCTATCCTTGCTAACTGTTTTCACTTATAGTAGGACTCTTACCAATCTCATTAGTGTTCAACTTTTCTTCCTGTATTTCTTTTGTGCAAATTAGTAGACTATGCCTGATTTGTTATAGCTCTTTATTTCTCACAAGAAATATTGCATTCTACTGACCCCTTTTTAAAGTTTTGTTACACAAACTTAACAATTTATCTTATAAAATTTCCACATTAACTTCTAGCCCCTCCTTCTCCCCCCCCCCCCCACAATTACAGGCTATATCCTCTAATGTAGAGGATCTATAGTTTCTTCAGCTATACACCTACTTGTGGGTTCAATGCTGTTTTAATAATTACATAACTCTATGTAATGCTAAAATATATAGTTAAGTGTCTATGTGTTTAACAATGTTAGAAACAGACCTGGGATTAAAAGGTTGATATTATTTCCTAGTCTAGTTCTATTTTAAATCAAATGACTCAATTTAATTTGAGATCACTTTGAATACTAAAAATGTTCTGTGAAATGATGCTAGCTGTATATTATTTTTCTTAGTTTGCTTCTCTGTCTTAAATGCATCTTCTGAGGCAGTCTGACGCAATAAACATTTCTCATTACCGTCTAGAGCAGATGCTTAATTCTGTAAAAGTTTCCCTTGTCTACTTACATTTTAAGGTGTCTAGTTATGAAAAATTATTATTACATTAAATAATTTATCAGTCAGAGACAAGGGACAGAAATGAGAGCCTGTGTTCCTAATCTAGTTTCTTCAACTTCCTAAGTGTAGACATCAAATGAAGTGCAGAGGCAAAAGCATCATATTATCAGGAGCCTCTCTGTCATCTGATGGTGAGCGAGCACAGACTTAGGGACTATTCCCTCATCCTGATGGGCACTCTTACATCTCAACTTAGCTTCCAGAAGGTGTGGGGTTCCCAGGCCTCTGGAGTCTGCAATTCCTGCACAGCAGGTAGTGAACATTATCTCAGGCTGCTACCCAGTCTACTGGTCTCTTTCCATGATTCTGCCTCTATTCTGGGTCTAGAAATCTCTTGTGTGCCCCAGGCTAACTCATCAAAAAATTGCCTAGGAATTTGATATCTGAGAACCAAAAAGTACTGGCTGCCTTTCCATTAATGCTGCCTCAAATTTCTGTATATTCCACCAGGAAGATATCCAACCAAGCTTCAGACAGTTGCTAATTAAGGTCTTCTAATTTTCATGAGTTGTTTCAAATCTCACTTGCACAGCTGATTAAACTGAGCAACTTCAGGTAACAAAGAACCTGTTCTATTAAAAGCTAATTTCTGACACAGCTTTTAATGTAAACATATGCTCACCTATGTAATTATATGCCTCATCCATGTACATGTATGTTGAACTATGTAAATATTTGTCTATCATATGTAAATGTATGCATTATTTGTATAAATAAATGATCACTTAAACAACATATAAATGTAGAATATTATAAACCATATATGTATAAATATATAATGTATACACATATATAAAATGTATATATATGATATATTATATAAAATTATAATACAATATACACTACAATGTATAAACCTATATAAATGAAGACTGACTTTCATAAGTTTGTTTCATCTGTGTAAAAGTACACCGCATCTATGTAAATGTATGCCTTGACCATGTAAATGACATCTGCCTCACTTATGTTAATATATGCATTACTGGTGTAAGTGTATGCCTTACCTATGTAAATGCATACTCACATAGGTAAATGTATGCCAACCTATGTAAATATATGATCATTAATGTATGTGAGTCTCACCTACATGAATGTATGCCTTACTTATGTAAGAATATGTTTCACCTGTATATATTTATGTTTCTTTATGTGAATGTATGCTCAACTATATATGTGTGCCTTAATTATGCAAATGTATACCTTACCCATGTTAATGCACCCATTGTCTTTGTAAATGTATGTCCTCCTATGCACATGCATATCTTCCCTGTGTGAATGTATGCTCACTTATGCACATGTATATATCTCACCTATTTGCATGTATGCTCCCCTATGTACATGTATACCTTAATATGTGAATGTATGTCTCACTTGTTACTGATGCCATGCCTATGGAATCTATCTTGTATAAGACTTGGCAGGAGCCTCACCAACTGGGTCAAAATGTGGAGCCCAAATCCTCCATGTCAGAGGAGTCAAATCACATATTAAAGCATGTCTCTGAATCCCAAACATCTGGAAACTGTATTACAATTAAGTTTTTAAAACATAGGCAATCATGAAGAAATCAATCTCTGTCAGAAGCACATAGAGAAAGCTTTGAACGATACTGTTCTTAACTTTTTACCTCCTCGATCACGTGCAGCTAAACTTTGACCCCTTCTTAGTGTGATATCCAACTGGTACATTCCGGGATCAGCCAAAGGGACATCTGCATTACTGGTTCCAACTGTACTTATTTTCTGGAAAATAAGAAATACACAAAGTACTAAGCTTATTTTCTTTGTTCTACTCCAATGGGAAACTGCATGAAGTTTAAAACAAAATTACGAGAATTAGTCAACGAAATCACCCAAATCACACACAGTTGTCTAAAGGATTTAAAACTGACGAAAGCCTTTAGACTCAAAATGAAAGCACAACTGTAACATAAATGTCCTATTTTAACTGTTTACAGTATGAAAAACATTGCCTATGGAAGATTATATAATTCACTTAAGGAAAATTAACACAGAAATAGTGTGTAAGGTTAAAAGTTAATGATGAATGGAAAATAAAGATGTGCAGAAGAAGTTGACTTACACATAATTGGAAAGTAAATTCCAGTGATTGTATTGACTCATTCGTCTACGTTAAAGGTCTCCTGTTGGTGGATTCTACACCAGGATCTTAGATCCAACATAAACTATGATATAATTCTATAGAAATAAACTCTCCTAGCATTTTGACAGTATTTGCAAGGAACAAATTCTCATTGGAGCTCAATTTCTAATGCTTCTTTCTTTGGAATTAAAGTGTGCATGCTATATATACATTCAGAGATTTCAGAAGGGTTGCCTAATGGAATATTTTAAACAACAATGCTGAACAAAATTTGTATACTTCATATTTTGTAGTTTCAGCTAGCTTGTATACACCAGAAGAACTTGCTTTCTTCCCGGGCTTGAGATTATTTAGGATTCTCATTCTTTTCTGATTAAAAAAGGTATTTTCTTTCATTTTAAAACTTTCATGGGTAAGAAAGAACAGTAGTGAGCAATCTGACTCCCAGTACCACAATTCACAGGAAGAAGGGCAATTATAAAGCAGAGTCAAAAACCTTTACTGAGCTACATACTGCAAAGTCACCCTTTAACCGAATCAGTGCTTTATTTGAGATTTTAAGATCCGGGTAGAAATCCTTTATTTGGGAACAATTATCACTTAAAAGGCACGCTGTTACTTTGATTGACACCTGAACTCATCATCTTTCCTCTTGGTAACAATGAAAAGAATTCATTCTGTTCCCATAATATCCTTGCCTCCATAAAGGGTGGCTGCAGTCCCAAGGCCCCCAGGCTGGAGATTTTAATTTTGAGCGTCTTTGACTTCATTTGCATCCTACTCACACCCAAATAGCTGCTAAATCTCACCCATTCTTCTGCACCACGTCTCCCAGATACCTTGTCCTGTAATTCCTTTTTCTTTTTTGTTTTCCAGAGACTGGAAGAGATCTTTATTTCATTTTTACTTGTAATTTTGAACACCTATCATGTGCAAAACAGAGTGCTAGTGAGTGTTGGCATCAGGACCTCTGAAACCAGTGGCATCACACCCAGGTGACTGCCTGACCCGCACACCTGGCAACAGCCACCATATTCCCAGAATCCACTTGGCCCAACTCCCACTTTTACCTGTGGCTACGTGACTATCCATATATAGATGGAAGACTGACTCTCTCTCTCTCTCTCTCTCTCTCTCTCTCTCTCTCTCTCTCTCTC
>JADRCH010000247.1:1922155-1937745 GCA_019843965.1 Rhynchomys soricoides | reverse complement strand
CTCTCTCTCTCTCTCTCTCTCTCTCTCTCTCTCTCTCTCTCTCTCTCTCTCTCCTGCCATCTAAACCCCACATGAAACTGTTTGGCTTGGTGTGGTTTCTGGAGCTGCGCGACCATCACAACAGCAAGCACTTCTGTAAATAGCTACACTGGAAATGAGAAACTCTGTCTCCAGCTTCATCAGAGCAGGATGAACAGGATGGGGAGGGCAGCACAGAGAATCCTTCAATGAGGGAGATGAATACATGGCTGAAGCAGCTGCATGTATATGAAATGAAATGTTTACTCACTCTTTCTTAATCAAGAGGTTTTTTTACCTCTTTAAAAAAATAGAAAGGTGAAAAAATCAATGCACAGCTCACAAATCTAAAGGTTTCCTTGTAACAAATTATGAATTTCACTTTGTGCAACCATTATTCCATTACTCAAAAACTTCCAGTCTATTTGAGCAGAAAAATTCAAAATTAGGTTTAATGGGTTAAGTAATAGTAAGTACACATCTTAATTCATGTTGATATGAAACTACTGCTCCTCAATTGAGAGGGATCACATGAGTTAAAGTAAGAGGGTCATGGTCATGCTCTACTCAATCCTCTGAGGCTTTTGACATCTACTTACTGGAGGGTTTGGAGCTTGGGGAGTTGTCAATAGACTTTTACTATGTTAAGGCCACTTTCAAAGGAGACTATCGTATTTGTTTGGTAACAATGAAGTTATACAATTTTTGTCTATGTTCAGAACATAAGGTTTCAGTGTGGGACAAAAGTCAGAGTGTGTATGAATATCTGTTGTGGGAAAGAAAACTAGGAATGTTTAAAGAATGATGGGGTTCCAGCAGATAGTTAAAGATTCTTAAGTTACTCATGACGTCTCTCCGTTTGGCCATTCCTGTAATTCCTGCAAGCACTAATACAAGCCCAGTCTTCAAATGGCCGACCAGTGATCAGCCACTATAACAGTTTGGCATATATTTTGCCATACGCTCCAAAGCCTTAGTCAAATAGACATGAAGACACGTGATGACTCGTATACATGTCAGGTTTAGTTAACGTTAGCATAAGTTTTCTATTATTCACAGTTTATTTAAGAAAAATATCACAGGTACTTTTTGACCAATAAATTAATATTTCTCCCTCCTCTCCCTCTCCCCTCCCTCCTTCACTCCGTCCCTTCCTCCATCTTTTCATGGCTTCCTCCATCCCTTTCCCTTCTTGCTGTCTTGATGTGTAATTAATAAAGAAAATTCTATTATTTTCTAGCATACAACGGAATGATTTGTTGTTCATGTATTATCGAAATCATTAGTGAAATAAGTCAGTCCATACAGCTCTCACACCATCTTATTAACATTTTATGTATTTCGTTTTGTGGTAAAAACATTTAAAAATTTTTCAAATTATAATTCAGTATTACTATGGAACTACATGGTCACTATTTCTACATATTGGGTCTCTATACATATTCTTCTAATAACTGAAGGTTTTTATGTTTTGCTCAACTTTTCCCCTTTCCCTCACCCTGCACATGGTAATCATTTTTGTTTGGTAAATAATTCCTCTTGGTGTGTCCTCTGTCTTTGATCTTTGCACATGCTGTATGTGACATCAGGCTACTGAGCAGTCAAAGCTGTTTAATTCCCTCTAATTTCTACATTTCATAATTTCTTAGTTTTTTAGCATACCATCATAATTATTTTCATAATTAAAAATATTCTTACAATTTTTATTTTTATGTAGTTATTTATCAAAAATAAAATTTAAATATACACTATGAAATGGAAAATTTTCTCTCTTAAAGATAATATTGTACTACTTGTGCTGAGGAGCCAGCAGAAGGTGGACTCCAGACACAGGAACTGAGGAAAAGCCAGGAGGTAAGAGCTTGCCTGCTTCCACCTGTGGCCAGAGACACCCACCTGGCCCACCAGGAAACATAAACTAAACAGAGACACAGTGAAACTAACAGATGCTATGAACCAAACGGGATTAACAAATATCTATTGAACATTTCATCCTGCATCAAAAGAATATACCTTCTTCTCAGCACCTCATGGTACCTTCTCCAAAATTGATCATATAATTGGTCACAAAACAAACCTCAACAGATATAAGAAGATTGAAATAATCCCATTACTCCTATCAGATCACTACGGATTAAGGTTAGTCTTCAATGGCAACAACAACACCAGAAAGCCCACATACACATGGAAGCTGAACAACGCTCTGCTTAATGATAACTTGGTCAAGGAAGAAATAAAGAAGGAAATTAAAGACTTCCTAGAATTCAATGGAAATGAAAATACAACTTACCCAAACCTATGGGACACAATGAAAGCAGTGTTAAGAGGAAAACTCATAGCTCTGAATGCCTCCAAAAAGAAACTGGAGAGAGCATACAATAACAGCTTAACAGCACATCTGAAAGTTCTGGAACAAAAAGAAGCTAATACACCTAAGAGGAGTAGAAAGCAGGAAATAATCAAATTAAGGGCTAAAATCAACCAAGTGGAAACTAAAAGAACTATACAAAGAATCAACAAAACCAAGAGCTGGTTCTTTGAGAAAATCAACAAGATAGATAAACCCTTACCCAGACTAACCAGAGGGCTCAGAGACAGTATCCAAATTAACAAAATTAGAAATGAAAAAGGAGATATAACAACAGACTCTGAGGAAATTAAAAAAAATCATCAGATCCTACTACAAAAGCCTATATGCAACAAAATTGGAAAATCTAGAGGAAATGGACAAGTTTCTAGACAGATACCAATTACCAAAGTAAAATTAGGATCAGATAAACCATCTAAACAGTCCCATAACCCCTAAAGAAATAGAAGCAGTCATTAAAAGTCTCCCAACCAAAAAAAGCCCAGGACCAGATGGGTTCAGTGCAGAATTCTATCAGACCTTCAAAGAAGACCTAATACCAATACTCTTCAAGCTATTCCATAAAATAGAAATGGAAGGAACACTACCCAATTCATTCTATGAGGCCACAGTTACACTGATACCAAAGACCCACAAAGACCCAACAAAGAAAGAAAACTTCAGACCAATTTCCCTTATGAATATCGATGAAAAAATACTCAATAAAATTCTTGCAAATCGAATCCAAGAACACATCAAAACGATCATTCACCATGATCAAGTAGGCTTCATCACAGAGATGCAGGGATTGTTCAATACCTGGAAATCCATCAATGTAATCCACTACATAAACAAACTCAAAGAAAAAAACCACATGGTCATTTTGTTAGATGCTGAAAAATCATTTGACAAAATTCAACATCCCTTCATGAAAGAAGTCTTGGAAAGATCAGGAATTCAAAGAGCATACCTAAACTTAGTAAAAGCAATATATAGCAAACCAGTGGCTTACATCAAACTAAATGGAGAGAAACTTAAAGCAATCCCACTAAAATCAGGGACTAGACAAGGCTGCCCTCTCTCTCCCTATCTATTCAACATAGTACTTGAAGTTCTAGCTAGAGCAATCAGACAACAAAAGGAGGTCAAAGGATACAAATTGGAAAGGAAGAAATCAAAATATCACTATTTGCAGATGATATGATGGTATAATTAAGTGACCTGAAAAACTCCACCAGATATCTGCTACAGCTGATAAACAATTTCAGCAAAGTGGCTGGATACAAAATTAACTCAAGCAAATCAGTAGCCTTCCTATACTCAAAGAATAAACAGACTGAGAAAGAAATTAAGGAAATGATATCCTTCACAATTGTCACAAACAATATAAAATATCTTGGTGTGACTCTAACCAAACAAGTGAAAGATCTGTATGACAAGAACTTCAAGTCTCTGAAGAAAGAAACTGAAGAAGACCTCAGAAGATGGAAAGCTCTCCCATGCTCATGGATTGGAAGGAATAACATAGTTAAAATGGCCATCCTGCCGAAAGCAATATACAGATTCAATGCTATCCCCATCAAAATCCCAACTCAGTTCTTCATAGACCTAGAAAGAGCAATTCTCAAATTCATATGGAATAACAAAAAACCCAGGATAGCAAAAACTATCCTCAACAATAAAAGGTCTTCTGGGGGAATCAGCCTCCCTGACCTCAAGCTGTACTACAGAGCAGTAGTGATAAAAACTGCATGGTATTGGTACAGTGACAGGCAGGTAGATCCATGGAATAGAATCGAAGACCCAGAAATGAACCCACACACATATGGTCACTTGATCTTCGACAAAGGAGCTAAAACCATACAGTGGAAAAAAACCAGTATCTTCAACAAATGGTGTTGGATCAACTGGCAGTCAACATGTAGTTATTGCGAATTGATCCATTCCTATCTCCCTGTACAAAGCTCAAGTCCAAGTGGATCAAGGACCTTCACATAAAACCAGATACACTGAATCTAATAGAAGAGAAAGTGGGGAAGAATCTCGAACACTTGGGCACAGGGGAATTGTTCTTGAACAGAACACCAATGGCTTGTGCTCTAAGATCAAGAATTGACAGATGGGACCTCATAAAATTACAAAGCTTCTGTAAGGCAAAGGACACTGTGAATAGTGCAAAATGACAACCTATAGATTGGGAAAAGATGTTTACCAATCCTACATCTGATAGAGGGCTAATATCCAATGTATACAAAGAACTCAAGAAGCTAGACTCCAGAGATCCAAATAACCCTATCAAAAAATGGGGAAGTGAGATAAACAGAGAATTCTCAACTGAGGAAACTCGAATGGCCGAGAAGCACCTACAGAAATGTTCAGCATCCTTAGTCATCAGGGAAATGCAAATCAAAACAACCCTGAGATTTCACCTCACACCAGTCAGAATGGCTAAGATAAAAAACTCAGGTGATAGCAGATCTTGGCGAGGATGTGGAGAAAGAGGAACACTCCTCCATTGCTGGTGGGAATGCAAGATGATACAACCTCTCTGGAAATCAGTTTGGCGGACCCTCAGAAAAATGAACATAATTCTACCTGAGGACCCAGCTATTCCACTCCTGGGCATATACCCAGAAGATGCTCCAACATGTAATAAAGACACATGTTCCACTATGTTCATAGCAGCCATATTTATAATAGCCAGAAGCTGGAAACAACCCAGATGTCCCTCCACAGAGGAATGGATACAGAAAATGTGGTACATTTACACAATGGAATACTACTCAGCTATTAAAAATAATGACTTCATGAAATTTGTAGACAAATGGATTGAAAATATCATCCTGAGCGAGGTAACACAGTCACAAAAGAATGAACATGATATGTACTCACTGTTAAGAGGTTATTACCCCAAAAGTTTGAAATACCCAAGAGTCACTTCGCAGCAACAATATTTCTGAGTGTGACATCCCAAATAGAGGGCTTGGAGAAAGGACTGAAGGAGCTGAGGGAGTGTGCAGCCCCTGGGAGGTAGCAACAGTGGCAAATGGCCTAACCCCCCGATACTTCTGGAGACTGATCCACCAACTAAAGAATACACATGGAGAGACCTATGGTGCTGGCCACAAATGCGGTAGAGGAGGGTCTTGTTATCTGTCAGGGGGAGGAGAGGCCCTTGGGCTTGAGGGTGTTAGATCCCCCAGTATAGGAGAATGACAAGGAGGAAAGATGAGTGTGGGTGAGTAGGTGAGTGAGTGGGTGGGTGGGTGGGAGGGTGGGTTGGAGAATATCCCCATATTGGCAGGGGGAAGGCGGAGGGAATGGGGAGGTTCCAAAGGGGAGATCTGAAACATTTGAAATGTAAATAAAATATGAAAATTTAAAAAAAAAAGATAATATTGTATTGAGTCTTGGAGGATCTTACACAATGCATTTCGAAAACATTCCCCCTCCACTTCTCCCCTAACTCCCAGATCCACTCTTTACCTCCTCATCCTTCCACTGCCACACGCTCTCTTTTTTAAATACCTCACTAATTACAATTTATGCTGCCCAAGTAGTCCTGGGTACTGTGTCATCCTCTGGAGCATGGTTGGCAGCCAGGACTTGGAAATTTCCATAAGTTCCCAAGTACACTTGGCTCTACATGTGACTCCCCTTTAACGTTTATTTCTGTGTTCATTCCAAATCATTTGCATAAAAGACTTTGAATTCTAATACTCGTTGGGATGTGTATAAATCTCCTTTGTTGCCTAAATGTTTATTAATGGTCATTGTATTTTCATTCTTTCTGGGTTTGCTGGGCCAGTTAGCTGGAGTTGATTGTACAACTTCCTTCTTTTGTCACTCACAGCAGCCATGTGACTTGCCTTTACTTTAGCTTTCTTATTTAGATAATAAGATTCCATCAACATTGTGGGTTTGGATATCCCTAAAAATGTTGACAATAGCATCTGACATAATCACTCCAAGACATTGAGGCTACAAGTTTTAGAGAAATAAAAGCCTGGTACTCTGGTAACCTACATTGAATTTCTACATCGCTATGAGAACGGTTCATAATTTCACGAATTACATCCTCTTGAGGGAAATGTAACTTTCTAGTTCTTTTAGGTCCTGTTTTGTGACCTTTAATAACACAGTATTATTTTCTTCATATTGGACCTATCTAATTTTATTCTTGAATGTTCACAGGGTTTTTCCCCCTCTATTATAAATGGAATGATTTTTTTCAATTTCCATTTTTATCAGGTTATTTCTGATCTAATGAACACATGGGGGTTTTTTTGTATAGTGATTTTTATCTCCTTTCATTCTGCAACTCATGTGTGCAAAAAATCTGCATATAATGTAATATGTGTTTTATTCTTCTTTTGTAATATTTTAGTTGCTTATTTTTTTAATATTGTTGCTTTTCTAAAATGCTGTTTACAATAGAAATTTGGGGCACTTCAGAATTACATCCTGATTTTTAAAAATAATTTAAAAGTGTTTTGGGTTATAATGCCTCCTCCCCTTCCCTCCCTCTAGTCTTTCATGTATTTCTAGCAAGTTATCAATAAGATGATGCTCATTAAATTTAAGCTTTTTATTCTAATCTTAATTTACTTGGGCTTTTAAAATTGACATATAAATTTTACAATAGATTTACACCAACTTTTTGGTTGGTAATTTTTCTAACATTGAATCATCACTATATTGGGGGGATTAAACTCTATTGCCCTTGTGAGTGTATCTGTTTTTCGACACAGTTGTAATTATGTTCAAAACCATGAGCTGTACTCAGCATACTTGCATGTGACCACTAGTCTTAATCAAGCATTCCCAGCCTCCACATTGTAAGTCAAGCTGGCTTTGTAAGTGTGCCTTTGACTGCTGTCTTTCACAAATTCTGGCTTATTTTTCTGTAACAGATTAGGACTCACATGTTTATTTTCCACTGTTGTGCACCATCTCAAATACCAATTTTTATCATTTTTAGGTTGTGAAATTCTAATATGAAGATCTGCAGTGTTTAAGGATAAGCTGAGCATGAGTTGCAATAGAAGCTTCTGGGGTATATTCTTCAAGGACACAGCATCAACTTGGGTTTAGAAAAACATGTAGATCTGCAACCAGGTTAGCTAGCCCAAAGGCAGTTTTCTTGGTTTCTCTCTTCACTGTGATATCTGGCTTAATGTCTTTTTCCCTGAGGAGCCTAACTATGCCATTATCATTCTTCATAATACAGTGCTTCAGGTAGCTTTATACTTGATGAAAATGGAATTTAACCCATCAAGGAACTATATGGAAATTAGGTTGAAACATGGAGGTACTCAGCCTTTAGAGCAGGACCAATTACTACAAAGGAGAAGACAATCTGAGGAAACCTCATAGAGATGACAGGTTCAGGGGCTAAAGTGATGGGGAGGAATCTGACAAATGACTATTTGGAAGAATGAAGAAAATCAACCTGAGCCCAGGACTGAGTAATTTAAAAATGTGCATAAATGGTCTGATATAGAAGTAGAGTATGGTGATATCACACGGAAGAGAATTTCAGCCCATTAATAAAAAGAAGCTTTGATGGACCTTTGAAGAGAGAAGCCACATGTACAGAACACATTTACCAAATACTTAGCATCTGTTACTTCCTGATTCGTGCTTTTAGCTAAATACTTAGATTCTGAAGATAAAGAAATCTCCAGCTTTACCCTTAGTAGGGAGAAAAGGGCAGATTAAAGTGGAGTAATTCTGTGGATGTAGAAATTATTTTAAAATGTTTGTAATGGTGCAGTTGAAGTCACAAGAGAGTGATCTGCTCAATGCTCAGACAAACAAAGATAGATCTGAGAGATATAGAGAAGCAGTCAGCTGAATTTGCCAACTGACACGATGGGTGTGGCAGATGTGGAAAGCAGATGGATGAGTCATGCAGAAGTCTGGGCTTAGTTCCTGGAAGGATGGAAGGGAGTACTGAAAGAGAGAAATCAAGGGAGAAGCATGGTTGATCAGGCTACCACATCAGGCTCTGATAGCATCCCAGCCCTAGGAAAGGACCTCAGAAACTCAAGTGGACCTAGAGAGGCGTTACCCCATAGGCTTTACAGTGGTTTCAAGGCTATCAGGATGATTATGGAAGGATTTGATTGTGTTTCTTATAAATTATCTTTTAATAATTACTTATGTTTTTGCATCAGGACTCAGCTAGGTAAATGAATCATTCATCTCTCATCAAAGAAACCTCTTTGCCACAGAAGGAAACTTCTTCAGAAAAGCACTAGTCTAAGTACAGAGAACAATTGATTGTGGTTATTCATCTACATACACATACATCTGTGTACATCTATAATGTGTACATCTATAAAACACCTTCTTCATCTAAGGCTCAGCGAATACTATGGAAGGGTGGTAAAGGTTTTAGGAGTGAAAAGAACATAAAATCCCCTTTGGACACTGTGTACTAGAAATGGGAAGCAAGCTTCAACTATGATACCTCAAAAGTATGACTGGCTAAACAAGACCTGACGACGTACAATGCTAATAGACAGGCTAGCATGGAATAGGGAAAACTCACTCCCAAATCAGACAAAGAACTACAGGCAACTGAGGAATCTTGAGAACATCAGAAATAGTCTCCCCAGCTTGAGGCCCTAAATAGTGTCTCTAATACCAAGTAATCAGGCCTAAAATCACTTACATACAAATAACATTAAACAGACTGAGCGAGCTGTATATTTATATATTTAGGTGTGTGTATGTAGATTTGTGTGTGACAGTAACAACTAGAGGTTGAGATTTTGAAAGGGAACAAGGGAAGGGAATGGGAAAGGTTGGATGGAAGAAAAGGAATGAAGTAAATGGTGTAATAATATTTTAATTAAAATTTTTTACTGAAGTTATTTTATATGCTTCTAAATGTAAAGATGTATTGAGAAAGACATTCCCAAAGCACCAGGAAAGCATATAACTTTGAAACAAATATGCTCGTTATTTTGAATGCCTTGACTGACAATCAGTTGTCCACTGAAGTGGCTTGCCTTGGAGACGAGAAAAATGTATTTCACAGTATTTAATGCCAATTATAAGGAGCTAGTGACTTGTTCTGCTGTTTCTGACACCTATTTTCCTGTCACCTTTCAAGCTTCCCGAGAACGGGGCATGCCTCTTCTCCATGGTGCATGTTTCACAAAAGAGTCCCTGATGGAGGGTAGCTGGAACCAGCTACCACATGGACAACATAAGCTGAAGAGCTTTTACCCCCACTGTTTCCTCTTCTATTATTACATAAATAAAATCAAGAATGTTCGTATTTAATAACCCACATCCTCCAGACCTCTACATTCTACAATTTGTAACCTATAATAAAAAGAAATCAAGTCTTTTATGCATACCAATGCTACCCATGGAGTATGTTCTCCAACATTATGACAAAATATCTCAGGGTTTAAAATTTATAACGGAAAGTGGTTTGTTTTGGTTCATGGTTCTGGAAACTAGGAAATGGGAAATCACTGGTTTCTGCTCAGCTCTTTAGGGAAGCACAACTCTTTGGAACATAATAGTGTCTTAGTAACAGTGCATTTGCATAAAAGCAAAATTTACTCATGAGAGAAGTACCGTCACTGCATTGGCAATAAAATTTCAACATGAGATTCTGTGAGGGAAAACCACACCTAAACCACAGTATTGCTTCATTCACTAGTCTATAACTAAAACATTGGTAGATCTTTTGGCTATCCCACTATTTAATTGTTTCTAATTCTCAAAACTAGATTTCTGGGTTCCCAAGGATGCATCTAGCAGGCACTGGGGGTTTAAGAGATAAGCTGGAGCTGACATCAGCTACTTTATGGGATTGATTTCTCTTCTTTAGTTGTTGAATCTATCTACTTTACTTCAGTTATTTACTGGTATCAGAGTTTTGAACATGCAGAAAATTGTTGTCTCCTTCAGTGCATCCTAATGCCCTCTCAGCAGAGTGATTAGAAAAATAAAATCCCTACTTCCCAGTTTTCTGCATTGCTAGGATTATGCTGTGTGACTTACATCTTTTCACTATTTGGTACTTTATTTGGTACATGCACAAACAAGCACTGCTGTGTTCTGATAGCACAATGGTGGAAGAATCTGGCTCCTTCCAGGGAAGTCATGACACAGTCTGGTTACAGTCCCTCCCATCAGAAGTATGGTATGGCAGCTGCAGAGGTCCAATGTGGCTCAGATCCTCCAGACATTTTTCCTATACAAAACTGGCTCTTCTGCCCTGCCTGTTTGCTTACATGGCCTTCAATGGATCCTGTTCTATAACCCAACATAAATCAGCGAGTGGTGGAAATACATGCAAACAACGGCTCCTCAGCTCATCTGCATCTTCTGGTTAATATTTAAAATGGGACACAAAAGTGAGATGGTGAATTAGCTAGTCACCTGGGAATGACCAGCCTTACTGAAGATAGGTCTTATTGCGATGGGTGTGGTCAGACACTAGGATGAGAAATGGGAAGGAGTGACATTCTAACAGGCCAGAAAGCTTAAAGAAAAAGAAGTGGCAAGCTCAAACCTTACAGTTATTAAAAATCATCTGGTACAAGAGGGAATTCACAGAACTATGGCAGGTAAACTAGGATGCATGATTCTGGTGACTGATAATTTAGCCTCCAGTTTACCACACATCTAAGTCTCCTCATGCCAAAGCTTACTGCAACCTGAGAGTCAAGCTCTCTGGGATTTATTATGGGATTTTTGAATTTCCAGTAGCTTAAGAAAAGAAAAAAAGAATGCAAACATCCAATTCTAAGATACAGCAGCACTTGCATTTGTTTTAAAACTAATAAGCTCCAGTGTTCCTGGAGTGCCTTTTACGGGACTCCCATAAAACCATTTACTCATGCATGGCCTATCTGCTAAATTGACATGTAACATGAGTCCCTTTTACTGGTAACCTTTCCTCCTACACATCCAGTTTATTCAAACCTGAGTCAAAGCACTCTTCTCCGTCCTTACGCACACAGCCACTCCCCTCTAAATCAGACCAGAGCAATTAGGCTTGGCTTTACACACTGTGATATTGAAAGCACTGTCATCACAGAATTTGACTTTAGCCCCAAAGGCTTCTCCTTCTCTCTGAATCTCCACTTGAAATGAGGTACTGTACATCACAAGTGACAGTTATGATGATGAAATTAAATATAGCAAAGTGCTTTGTAATGGAAAAATAAATCATATACAAGTAGTTATCCAGTATAGGGTGTGAAGTACAGCTATCATACTACAGAAGGGATGTGGTAGGAGTCAGGTCTCAAGGCCTTGGAGGACTGGCTACAGTACTGTGTTGCTATGAGGCAGAAAGAAAGTGCAGTAAGATATCCAGGAACCTTGTCTTCTTCCTCTTTAATAAACAGATTTGTGAAACTTTGATTTTTAAATATAATTGAAAGTGCTTTGGAGCCAAGAAACTTGTAAAAGAGGTTCTTCCTGTTTTAAATCAATTTATGTCTGAATGTGTATATAATTCATTTGCTACTACTAGTGTTCTCCAGTGGTTGATAAGAGATTAGACAGAGATGAAGAAGCATGTTTGGGTTAGGTTTCAAATGTTAACTTCTCATGTATTTCTTGATGACTTTATACTATTTCACCAAAGCAATATTTAATGGTATTGAAAAGACAGATTTCATTTGCATTAACTTCTCTGACCCTTCATTATTTGATGTTGCTAAACAGTCCTTCTTCCTCAAAGAAATCCAAGTTTCATTAAATAGCAGAGATAACAACAATAAAATAACCCCATGAAAAATAACGTCATCAAGAAGAGCCATCTGTACTAAGGAGCCATGGCTACATACCTCTGCCCAAATGCTTTAATAAATTAGTCCAGTTTTAAATTCTCAAAACTTAGGCAATACCTATGGCAATACAGTTTGTTGTTTGGAAGGATTTGATATTTGGGAGATTATAGTTTTGATCGGGGTCCTTTAATAGTTGAGCCATCTCTCCAGACCAATTTTTGACGCTTTAGTGATCTCAGAGAAAAGTGGCTAGAGCAGATATTGGATTGATGCTAAACCTCATATCTGTGCATCCATATCCATAGAACTGTCGCTACATAGCACTCCAATGTCATCCACTATTACAAAACATTGACATAAAATCCTACTTATTCAGCTTCCATGCATATCCCACTTTCAAATACAGTTTTTCATACTGGTTTAGTTTTACTAAACCAGTTACTGGTTACTTCACAGTTAACTCCAGAAAATCCAGAAGAACCAGAGTGATGGTTCAGTCTTTCTGAGAACTCAGACATGGTTAAATTTGGAGTATTTTTATTGCATGGAAAAGCATTCAGGAGAAAGAAGTGAGTAGGGAAGTAGGGTGCACAACTGCATGCTGGTTATGAACTATGTCAGTTCCATGTGTGCACTGAAAGGAGTGAGTCGGAGAGTCCCCAAGAACATACACATGGCTATAAGGTGAAGGAGTCAGGGAGTCCCCAAGAACATACACATGGCTATAAGGTGAAGGAGTCGAAGAGTTCCCAAGAACATACACATGGCTATAAGGTGAAGGAGTCAGGGAGTCCCCAAGAACATACACATGGAGTTAAGATGAAGGAGTCGGAGTCTCCAAGAACATAAGAGAAGATGAAAGTTGAATTGATTTTCTTCCTACTTTATAGATCTCACACTGTCTACAGATGTGTAGCCTACAGGGATATAAGAATCTAAGGAGTAGAAATATGAAGCATTTAAGATTATATCCTTCTTTACAGCATCTACCCTTAGATGATGTGTTAAAGATAATGTGCAATAAGGGCTAGAGGGATGGTTCAGTAGTTAGAGTGATTATTGCTCTCTTAGTAGGCCCAGGGTTAGCTTCTTAACATCCACATGTGGTGGCTCATAGTCACCGGAACCCCAGTTTCAGGAGATCCAATACCCTCTTCTAGCCTCTTTTGATGCTGTATGTGCATGATACTATAAACTTACACACAAAACATGAATAAACAATACAAATAAATCATTTTTAAATTAAAATAAAAATAATTGTGTAATAGAATTGCACAAACTTGCTTTGATTCAACAATGACTTCACATGGAACACAGTACATCATGTACCATTTTTATCCACATACAAGTTTAAAATAAAGCTCAAATGTTGTTCAGCTCTTTGAACAGTCTCATGGCCATGGGTGCAGAGTTGTGGCTGAAGCAGGATTTCATATGCTCTGCTGTGCAAATAGCATGTTTTTCCCCACAGACCAAACCAAAGTCCAAACATCGAGTTGGCACAAAGTATCTCTTATTGAAGAGTGATTTGTTTACTTTCTTCACAAATTCTCATAGGAAAAATTATTTTAAAAGTTTCTAAGAAATAAAATACATAGAATAGAATTAAATTACAATCCATGATGAAAATGTGTATCTAAGATTCAACACTAATAAATATTAACTGATACATCATCTAGCTATTAATTTAAATGGCTTATTCACATTCTTTCTGATGTTAGACACACAAAAGAAAAGGTGAACACTAGCGACCAGATTCTTTAGAAGGCTAAACCTCCAGTGTGGAAAGATCCTCAAGGGGATTGAGGAGTTACACCCCAGGGGAAGCTCTTGAGAAACATAATTACTGGAACAAAGGGTGATACAAAATAGAAAGGAAACAGAGCTCTTACACTGAAACCTTTCCCTTACAAGGAATGAAATGATTTTAATGTGAAAGCTTCAAATATTTTCAGGAAGTTAAATAAACAATGAGAATGAATAATTTAGCTTTTTGAGTCAGGGTCTTGCTATGTAGCCACACTGGTCTGATATTCCCAGCAATCCTCCTGTGTACTGGAATGATAGGCATGTCCCTACCACTTTACTAAGGAAATTTAATTTCTCATTTATCTGAATTTTATTCTCCTAGATTAAGAAACAGTTCCTTATTTTGAGAACTACATGACTAAATACAATCACATAAAATAATTAAGGTAATATCATGAAAATCCTAGTTTTAAAAATGAGTATTCCTTTTACAGGGTTGTAACATCAAGCTAAAAGGTACAAAGCCTAGGTACAAAGCTGTGTGTACTCAATGAGAGGAAGAAGAGGGGGGCACAGACAGTCCCACAGACACTCCCACAGACAGACAGTCCCACATGCTGGTGGCACCTGAAGTGCAGTTGCTCCAGCAGACTCAAGGCAGTCTGGTACATCAGTGAGCTCTCCTATTGTGGGAGCTAACCCTACCTTCAACATAAGCAGACAGGACAAGTATCTCAGAGACCCAATGACCAAATATTAAAAAGCACAGGAGATATTTGATCATTTTGAAAAGACAGTTAAAAAATAGTTTCTCCTTAATTCATCCTAAAAAGCAACCCTCAGAACACACACACACAAACACACACATACATACACACACACAGACACGCTTATTACTATTTATGAAGGCATTTAAAACATTCTTTTCTAATCTACTTCAAAATATATGTCTATCAGATACACAGGGTGAATAAATGCTTTTAAAAGGAGCTTACTTTTGGTGCAAGTTTTTGTATAACCCAGTGATAAAACTGTGAAGAATGGAGTCTCCAATTTTCTCCAGAACAACTCAAAAGTGCTTTGATCAGAAGAAGGGTGACATTAGTGATTTGCTCTTTCACTGACAACATTTTGTAGTCCTTTAAGTAAAACATCATCGTTCTCTTGGCAGAGACGTTTGGCAGGTGATTCTGCATCTCCACTGATGGCTATCACACGCTTCTTGGTTTTCTGCTCAGCTTGCCTTATCATGATGTTGATATCTTTCAAACTCTTAAAAGAGATGCCATTGAACTTGTACAGCAGTGTGCTGCTGGGGGTGAGGCCTGATCGAGTCTTGTGTGGAGAAACATAAATGAAATGCTGCTGGGAAATGCAGCGTGGGGAGCCCAGCTGCTACTTAATATGTGGGAAAGGAGAGAGGGTGGGAACATCCATTATATGGTCCTGATTGGACAGATGCAAATGACTTCACCCTTCCTACATATAGTGTATTGTAGAATTTGATGAGATCATCTCTTTTCCATTTCACTGGCTCACTGGAACAGTTGGGAGCTTTTGTGGCATCTTCTATGTCACCACCAGTTGTCCCGCGCTACCGTCTCGCCAGCAAGAACGACGCGGCACACATAGGATCCTTCTGCAGTAAAGCTTTAATGCATCTTGAGAGGGAGAGCATAAGCTTGCCACGAGTGGAGACCCTGAAC
>JADRCH010000247.1:1887896-1922145 GCA_019843965.1 Rhynchomys soricoides | reverse complement strand
TTACCAGGTGCATGCGCACTAGCCTGTTTACAACTTGTCCTCGGCCGGGTGTAGGCGCCATCTTGTAATGGCGAATGTGGGTGTGACTCGGGCGGCTTCCCACAACCAGTCATCTCATAATCACCATTGTACGCCACAACTTCTCCTGGAATGCTTTTCAAGGGAACACTCCTGTATACATGACTATTAGCTTGTGGCTGATTCCTATAACTTTTCATTCTTTCTTGGAAAGCTCTCTCTTCTTTTGTTACCTTTCTATAAAACAACACTAAGGACCCAATTCTCTTTGGTTTGCTTATGCTGGTCAGATGAGCATCTTGTGCTTTAGTCAGATGTGTCTGTTTCAGAGAAGCACTAATTAATGACTAGCCAGTCAGTGATATCAGGCTCTCAGCTGTAGACTCCTGGGTTGTATTCACGGAAATAGGAACCAGTGTGATTTCTCAAGCATCATTGGCAATACCATGCAAAGGAACCGTAACTTTCCATTCCGTCCTCCCTGTGACTGTAGTTATGGTCCTTGTCAGAAGAGCTTGCCCAGGGGAGACTGATAAGCTTTCAGCAGTGACACTGGAAGGAGCAACTGACAGCTTTTTCCTTCAGCCATCATCTTATCCATCAATGTATCCTTTGTGGGTCAACTTCAAACAGTCCCCTCTTAGAGCTTCCTGCAGCAGGAGAGCTGGAGCACTCATGGACAGAAATCAGAGACAACAGTTGCATGTCCTTTCAAAGGCTCCCACTGTCAGTCTTGGATGCATTATTGGAGACCTTGGAATCATGGGGAGATGGCCTTGTCCATTTCCTATTTCAAAGTTATTTGGGAACATAACTTCTACATAGGAACGGACTTTGTTTGTAGGAGCATGGAGAGCTTCCCACAGTGCAGAATTATTAATTCAAGCTAAGCTCTCCAAAATCTGCTCTTCAATGCTGTTCAGGTGTTTCACCATGTCTCTGGAAAGCTCCTCCTCTGAGTGGATCACCATCTCAATAACTGAAAATGTCCATTCCATGGAGTCTTTGTGTTTCCTGGTCTCTAGTATTTTAAAATGCAAAATTCCTGCCAGTTTTAGTCTGTTTATAGCAAAGTCTATGTGAGATCCTGGCTGTTTACCTGTGGACTGGGTATAGTGCTGGCAGAATGTTTCTCCTATTCCTTTCATGATTTTTCTGTTTCCCATAGGATTCCACATACAAGATTCAAAAATATTCAGGTTGCTAACTTGGTGCACTTTTTAATCCAGCTACAATACTCTGTAATCGGCTTACACTTTGAGTAGCTGAAGCAACAGGCATGGTGACCACCTCTTTTTCTTGTAAATACTGCCATCCAGTAAGTACGGTAGAAGGTGCAAATGGCCGTTTTTGTCAGAAAAAGAAACTGTCGATTTTTATTATTTGTTTGTTTGTTTGTTTTTGGTTTTCAAAACAGGGTTTCTCCGTGCAGCAGCCCTGCTTTAGTTGGGGCTAGCTAACAAGTTCAGAGGTTCAGTCCATTATCATCAAGGTGGGAGCATGGCAGCGTTCAGGCAGACATGGGGCTGGAGGAGCTGAGAGTTCTACATCTTGTTCCTAATGCAGCTAGGAAAAGACTGGCTTCCAGGCAGCTAGGATGAGGGTTTTTATGCCCACAGTGACACACCTACTCCAACAAGGCCATACCTCCTAATACTGCCACTCCCTAGGTCAATCATATCCAAACCACCACAATTATGTCATGTTTGCCTAATTGATCAACTCAGTAAATTTCCCCTACAATTTAAGTGAGGGAAACTGTAGTTTTTGTTACTTAAAAACCGCACAGTGATAGAATAAAAACTATATCCGGTCTCTTTTGCATATAAAATCCAAGAAGGGGCTGGGAGAAGGCTCAGCCTGTAAGAACATTTGCTGCCACACCAACATGAAAAGCTGAATTCAAATGTTCAACTTCTGCATAGAAAGCATGACTTTGGTACACACACCTGTAACCAGTGCTGTTGGGGCAGTGACAGAAGCATCACTGGAGCTTACTGATCAACCACCACACCAGCTCTAGGTTCAGTGAGAGACACTGACTCAAAGATAGAAAGTGATGGACTAGGACCCACAACATCTTTCTCTGTACTTCATACACACGTATGAAGCACACAGACACACACACACAAAACAACCTAAGAAATTTTTATTCTTTCTACTCTAATTTGTAGATATTTTAAAACTAAAATTTAGCTAGAAAATAGAAATAGAAACTATTATTTTACAAAAATTCACACCCTTACATTTTATGGTGAAATTCTAACAGATTAACATGGAAATCACTAAGCAAATTACAAATTTGAAACCATATTGTAATTTTCATGCCCCAAACCTTAATTCTAATACTTATCTAAAACCTTTCATCAAAATGGAAGTGGTGGTTGTAGTTAGAAAGTATTTTACAGTTCTAGTCAGTCATTCATTTACTACTTTCCCTAGTTGCTTGGTCATATTTCACTCTTTCTCTGACCACAGAGAACAGATGCTATCAAGCAGTTCCAGTAAGTTGACCTTTTGCAGAAGTAATGTGCAAATATGCTCAGTTAAACAGTTTAGACATTTTATTATTTATTTATATTTACTTCTCAAGCAATTTTAAACTACCTTAACATATCACCCTTCTTAGCATTAATCAGACTTGCTACCCTCTCCCTCCAAACTGTGTCTACATTGACGAACCCAGGATCCTCTCTCTCACTCAGTATCTCTACAAGCACTGTTCTCACTGAGAGCGTTCTTCCCAAGTCAGCAGACAAAGACCTGAGTCTCCGTCCCCACTCCTACTCAGAATCAAACCCTGACTCCACCATCCCACTTAGCTTTTGTCTTTTTCATTTTTGTAGGTAAGAAAAACAGAGAAACTGGACAAGGAAATATTACAAATTTCAGGCAAGGAATTGTAAGCTATACCTTCAATATTGTTGATCTATCACATTACTGAAACTGAGCAATTTCTGTGTTTACATGTTTATTAGAAGACTATTGCCTATTAACATGCTTCTTAGGAACTGCATATGAATACTCATGACTCATTTTTACTTTAATTGGTTGTTGAATCAGTAAGAGATGTGCTAAAAGATGTGGCGTATGTGGTTGGAACCAGATATCAGGAAGCCCATCTCTATAGTCTCTTGACTTTCTCATTGCAAATCATGTCACATGCACATACAAAATGTCTCTCTCCTGCAGCAGTTCAGTAGATCTTTGGGAGAGAAGGCTGAGGGAAAACAGGCATGGATTCCTACTGTATGTAGAAGGCACCTCGTGCTCTGCTATATGCTGCCTCTGAAACAAAGCAAAACTATTTTCACCCTTGCTACAGGTAGCAGAGAAAGAGCTCTCTTCAGGGAGCGAGAAGAGCATGATCTCACTGATCTCCATGATTCGACATAGTCTTAGTGTATGAATTCCTACAGTGTTGCTGACACCCATTCTCTATGTCTGAGGGTGGCCTGACTTCTAAGCCACATCACCAGCTGTTTATCTGACCTCACCACTCAGATGCCTCATGGTCAAGTCAAATGTCCTGATCATGTACACATGTGATTTCTCCATTTTTTTTTTGTCTCCAAGCTGCTTTCCACTCAGACCTTTCTATTTTAACTCAAGAAAAGCATATACTACCCAGAACAACACAGCATCAAGTTTCTCTCTTCTTTTCCCCCAAACTTCTCATAAGACCCAACAACAAATCCATTGTAACTCTTCCAAGGCGTGCATGAACCTTGTCCTTTTTTTTCAAGCCTGTCACCTCTCCCTCAGTCACAGCACGGATCATCTCTAATCTGTATGATTATAATGGGCTTCTGTTTTCCTTCTGCTCCTGCTTCTCTACAATTCATCCTCTTAAAAGCAATGGACATCTTATTACAGATGGAAGTGACTGTGAATCTCCTGCTTGGAATCATTCAGTGGACTTCTGTGCATTGAAATTCCCTCATCACAGTTTGTAAAGCCCAGGACAATAAGTATCAGTGCCTTCTTCCATTTACCCCTACTCCCCTTGCACATTAGCTGTGCTGGCCTTGTGCAAGTTTCCTGAGTGTGTTAAAATTTTGCCCCACAGAAGATTTCACAGATGATAGTTTATTTGGTTCCTTCTTTTCCAGGGCACTTGGATGGGTAGGCTCTTTCCATTCTTCAGCTCTCAACTTCTGTTGCTTCTCAGGGAAACCTTCCATTATCACTATCGAGATAGTAATACTAGTCAGTAAGTAACACAGCAATCTGCTGTTTCCTTTATGTAACTCACCATGGTTTGAAAATATGTTGACCCTGAGATTCCTCCTCACACCAGTCAGAATGGCTAAGATCAAAAACTCAGGTGACAGCAGATGCTGGCAAGGATACGGAGAAACAGGAATGCTCCTCCACTGCTGGTAGGATTGCAAGCTGGTACAATCACTCTGGAAATCAGTCTAGTGGCTCCTCAGAAAACTGGACATAATACTGCCTGAGGACCCAGCTATACCACTCCTGCACATATACCCAAAAGATTCTCCAACATATAATAAGGACACATGCTCCACTATGTTCATAGCAGACATATTTACAATAGCCAGAAGCTGGAAAGAACCCAGATGTCCCTCAACAGAGGAATGGATACAGAAAATGTGGTACATTTACACAGTGGAGTACTACTCAGCTATTAAAAACAATGACTTCATGAAATTCGCAGGCAAATGGTTGGAACTTGAAAATATCATCCTGAGTGAGGTCACAAACATACAAACACAGTATATACTCATAAAAGTTCGGAACACCCATGATTCAATTCATAGTAACTCTTGTACTAAGTGTGGGGTCCAAGATGGAGCAGTTGGAGAAAGGACTGAACAAACTGAGGGAGTTTGCAACCCCATGGGGAGGGAGCAACAGTGTCAACTGGTCAGGTCCCCCGGTCCTCCCAGAGACTGAACCACCAACCAAAGAATGTATATGGAGGAACCCATGGTGCTGGCCACATATGTGGCAGAGGAGGGTCTTGCTGGCCATCAGTGGGAGGATAGGACCTTGGGTCTGAGCGTATTAGATGCCTCAGTATATGGGGAATGCCAGAGAGGGAAGACAGGAGTGGGTGTGTGGGGGTGGGAATACCCCCATAGAGACAGTGGAGGGGGGGTGAGATAGGGAGTGTCCAAAGCGGAAACCTGTAAAGGGGAAAACATTTGAAATGTAAATAAAGTATCAAAAAATGTTTTTAAAAAATAACGACTTCATGAAATTCACAGGCAAATGAACAGAACTAGAAAATATTATCCTGAGTGAGGTAACTCAGTCACAAAAGAACACACATGGTATGTACTCACTGATAAGTGGATATTAGGCAAAAAGCCCGGAATACCCATGATACAATTCACAGACCTCATGAAGCTAAAGAAAAAGGAAGACAAAAATATGGATCTTCAGTCCTACTTTGAAGGGTGAACAAAATAATCACCAGAGGTAGAGGGTGAGAGGGACTTGCAAGGAAGAAAGGAGAGGAAGGGGAAAAGAGGGGGGCAGGATTAGGTCTGGGAGGAGATGGGGGGGAGAAGAGAAGTACAGAGGGTCAGGACATTGAACAGAGGTTTGTAGCAATGGGGGATGGGAAACTGGTGGTAGCCACCAGAAAGTCCCAGAAGCCAGGAGAGCAAGAGGCTCCCAGAACCCAACAGGGATGATATTAGCTAAAAAAACAAAAAAAAAACCAAAAAAGCAGAGCAAGAACCTGTAGAGACCATATCCAGATGTTAGGCACGGCCTCCTATTGAGGGATAGGGCCACCCACCCATCTCAAAAATTTAACATAGAATTGCTCCTGTCTAAAGGAAATACAGGGACAAAGAGTGGAGCAGAGACTGAAGGAAAGGCCATCCAGAGACTGCCCCACCTAGGGATCCATCCCATATGCAGACACTAAACCCAGACACTATTGCTGATGCCAAGAAGTGCTTGCTGACAGGAGCCTGATATACCTGTCTACTGAGAGGCTCTGGAAGATACAGAAGTGGCACCTGTAGCCAATCATCAAACTGAGCACGGACATTCCAATGGAGGAGTTAGGGGAAGGACTGAAGGGGTTTGCAACCCCACAGGAAGAACAACAATATCAACCAACCAGACCCCCCGAGCTCCCAGGGACTAAGCCACCAACCAAAGAGTACACATGGAGGGACCCATGGCTCCAGCCACATTTGTAGCAGAGGATGGCCTTATCTAGCATCAATAGGAGGGGAGGCCCTTGGTCCTGTGGAGGCTCAATGCCCCGGGGTAGGGGAATGCCAGGGCGATGAGGTAAGAGTGGATGGGTGAATGGGGGAGCACCCTTATAGAGGCAGGGGAGGGAGTAATGGGGCAGGGAGTTTGTGGAGTGGAAACTGGGAAGGGGGATAACATCTGAAATGTAAATAAATAAAATATCCAATAAAAAATAGAGCATAAAAAATGACTAATTCTACCTAGAATTGTATAAGAGCAGACTGGGAAAAAATAAACCCACTTCAGTACTGGCTGGAATTATATTTTAAAAAAAAATGACTAATTCAGTAAAATAAGAGAACTTAGTAAAATTAAAGTAATATTATTGTCCCATAAAGATAAGTATTAAAATATAAAAATGAAAGAAAATACATTCTTTATGAGTTGACCATGTTTTTAGACGTTATGTCTTTGTGGTGTATTTTTGTAAGTCTTGCTTTCAGTGAAGTGCTTGATGACTAATAAACACTTACTGAATGAATGAATGAATGAACAAAGACTAGGCTGTGATTCAGTGAATATTACAGAAGTAGCCCTTAAGGAGAGGTGAACATACTCAAGACAAATGTGCAAGTCTCAGTGTGTGGTGAAGTGACTGAGAAGTTCATGGCTTGAAGCTTGAGTCAGGTGTCTGCAACAGCATCAATAGAAGAGGTCTGGGAAAAGAGTTATGTAAAGCCAAATAGGGTCATCAGCTAGGGTGACCTTGCCACAGACATGGGTTTTATGATTAGTAGTCAAACACATATGTAACTGCACAAATATGATTACACAAGAAGTGTTTATAATTAAAGTTCTCAAAATATCTGAGATTAGAATGTTTACCACATATTTCAGAAAATGTATAATGGTTTAAAATATTACTCAAGTCAGAATGTCTGATTTTTAATCCTGTGTCTCACATGTTCCAGCTATGAGACCCTAAGAAAATGACTCAAATTTGTTTTTTCTAACTTTTTGAGATTATAATATAAATATATAATTTTATCTTCTCCTTCTTCCCTCCAAATCTGCCCTAATACCCTCATTGCTATCTTTTAAATTCATGGCCTTTTATTCATTAGTAGTTGTTACATGCATATGCTGTGACACACACACACACACACACACACACACACACACACACATATATGTATACTCCATCCCCCAACGGATGCATCTACAAAATGACTTCTAAAACCAGGACATATAGACATTACAGAATAGGGGCTGGAAAGATGGAAAGAGCCAGTGACTCCGTCATTATACACCACAGCATTGCCCTGTGTGAGGTGGGGTAAGACTATGTCATACTTCACTGGATTTGACAACTTAGTGAGTTGATTATCTTATAGTACTCATAACTGTGCAAAGATCTGGTAAGCACATAAAAATGTTACTTTTCTATTTTCAGAAATGTTGGGGAAGTTTGCACTGAAAAAGAATTGAGAACATGCCTCTCAGCGGTAGCATTCTATGAACCAACTCCATAAGGATTCATGAAACTCTCACAGAGATGCTATAATTTCATTTCATTTAAAAGGTTAATATGCCACTACTACCATTCCTTAGAAGACGCACAGAAATCTTAACCAAAGCTCTGGTCAGCTAAATGAATGTCAACTCTAAATTAGTTCTAACAGCTCATTTCACAGTTTGGTTGGTTCCCTGAGCCTGAAGAGACAAGCTTCTTAGAAATAAATGTTTCTATTATATCAACACTTGGATGTTGCATTATTATGTTATCATCTCCCTATTAATCAATACAATTCTTCATTTTTTGTCAAGGCTTGGAAGGAAATGGCAAAATATCCAAGGACTAAAGGATGAATGAATATGAGCACCAGCAGAAATGATAACTGAATCCATGGCTTTCAGCTTAAGGCGTGAGCTCTGCTTCCTCACAGGAGTTCTAAAGAATAACTAGGAGTTCTCAGGGCCATTTCTTAAGGGAAACTTTCCTCTGTGTTCTTATAGTCCTTTGCTGTTCCTCAGGTCTTTGCAGATAGTTACACTAAACGCTGCGCTGTGGCAATACTTACTAGTACTGTCTTACTGCACTTCAGCACATACAGCTACTAGACTGAACAAGAGACCAGAGCTATGACTGACTCCTCTTTGCTTATACCCTGCTACGGATTACCAAATCAATGTGCAGTTCTGGAAGTCCAGATTCTTGTTGAATACTTAAGATCAAATATAGTATTTCAAAAGAATTTTCTACTGGAAGATATTTTTGACAGCAATTATTTTTATCTATTGTCCACTCCTTTATGTTGTAGTAAATCGCCAAGCCCAATAAGCCTGTGAAAAACGCATACAACTTAGTTACAAATAAGCTGTACACCTAGTTGGACAGCTTTACCACTACACTACTCTATCTCCCAGCTATGAGATCTCTTGTCACTTGAGACTTCCTCGGGCCACGTGGTTTTATCTTCCTTCTACCTCCTCTTCCTCTGTGTTCCTTCATCTTCCCCATCTTCCTCTCTTCTCCCACTCTCTAAAATGTCTAAGGTGCTGTTCATTTCTCTATAAAACAAAATAAATGACAGCAAGGGAAACTGGGTTCAGCACTTCCCAGTGAGTCTCACATGGCAGCAAGGCACCCTGGATTCCACACTTCATAGTGAATCTCTCAGCATTTTCTTCCTCAAGAGCAGCTCTCTTTCAAAGATAACCTCCAGTTTAGTGCAAAAATTCTTTCCAGGAGCTTTGAATTACTGACCACCAATAAGAGCAAAGTTGGTGGAAGAAGAGGTCTGAGATGAAAAAATCAAAATCTGGACTATCATGAAGGCTAAAATATCCAAAAATTAAAATAAGTTATATCACATGGGAAAATGAGAAATAGGATAAAAAGTCATAAAAACTAAAAAGTTGACATGCAAAATGGCAGTTTAATCTGAGGAAGTGACAATCCAGACCCTATTAAAATATTTCTTTTTGGTAAAAAGAAATCTTTAGCTAAACTAAGGTCGTACTAGAATAAGATACAGCCTAATCCTGGAAGACTTCCCTCTTGATAGGAATGGGGAAGCCTGAACACCAAGACACTCTCACAAGAAGGATACCATGTGGATGTGAGAGGTGTGCTATGATGAGCCACTGAACTGCAGAAGCTGGGAGAGGCTTGGGGCAGAGCCAGCCCAGCATTCATCAGAACACTGCCCTGACAACATTTAGACATTACACTCCTAGTCTTAAAGCTGTAAGCTTATATGTTTCTATTGTTCAGGTCAACTCATCGTTATTGGGTCAGCTCTAGGAGATTTGCTGTGTTTACCAAGGCAACGTTTCCTTGTCTTTATTTGTATATATGTATTAGTTAGGGTTTATTGCTGTAAACAGACACCATAACCAGGCAAGTCTTATAAAGGACATTTAATTGGGGCTGGCTTATAGGTTCAGAGGTTCAGTCCATTATCATCAAGGCAAGAGCATGGCATCCAGGCAGGCATGATGCAGGCAAAGCTGAGAGTTCTATATCTTCATCTGAAGGCGACCAGTGGAAGACTGGCTTCCAAGCAGCTAGGACAAGTGTATTAAAGCCCACTCCCACAGTGACACCTATTCCAACAAATCCATACCTCCAAATAATGCCACTCCTTGGGCCAAGCATATACAAACCATCACAATACACTTATTTAAACTTGTTTTTCAGTTACTCTGGAATTGAACCTTGGGTCAATTATTTGACAAAGGCCTGATATATATCCCTATCTGCCTTACCCCAGCCCATCAAGGCCAGAGCCTCTATGCCTTCTCACTACCCCATACCTTTGAACATGGGTCCTAGCTGTTACTTTCTTGAGCCAGGATAAAGGACCCTCCAACTCTGACTACCAAAGGTGTCTTGAGTTCTTATCTATGAAGGATGGTATATGAGCTAGTACTCTTAGCCATCTCTTATCCTTGAAATAGGATAATATACACATCTGAAAGCTATGCTTTTGCTAATGATATTAAAAATTACAAATTGGAAAACTGAAGAAATAAACTATAAGAAGGTAGTCTATAGCCAATGCATTTGCATGTAATGTTGAGGTAAATTTTGCCTGCAATTTGGGGAAATTGGGAAAATTGTTTTTTCAATACCATCCTGTGATATATTGTAATGCACACTGGCAATTTATGGGTAAGTCTCACTGTAGAGTCTGATTATTTCTAAATAATTTAAATAAGCTATTTTTAAAATGTGGCTTCTTAAAATCAATTTTTTAAACTTGTTTCTAAACTACTGTCTTGGGCTTTAAGTTAGAGCTTATCAGATTTGATAATGAATTCAAGCCTTCTCAATGAGAATATAACATACATATAATATATAAGTATATATTATATATTAAAATCTAAATTTTTATGTAATTTAAATACTTTGGTAGTTGACTAAATCTCCAAATAATCTCTCATTATTCTTTTCATGTATTTTCACAAGTTAGATTCTGGTCCCAACCTTAAGATGCAAGTCTGACATTCTTTAGTCATTCAACAGTCATCTGCCTCCAGAAAGTATGAGGCTGAAGTATGAAGGTTCCGATGCTTGCAGCCAGTTTGCTCAAGAGACCCAGGTTAAATTTATGATTGCAGACTGCAGTTTTAACATATTATTTCTAAATGTATAAAATTTAGCCATGCTTGTTTAATGAAAGAAGACAAGGGGAAGATGTTCAGTTAAACCTGAGTCTAGTATGTGCATCTTTTCTTAGATTCT
The DNA here is from genome assembly GCA_019843965.1 of Rhynchomys soricoides. NCBI lineage: Eukaryota > Metazoa > Chordata > Mammalia > Rodentia > Muridae > Rhynchomys > Rhynchomys soricoides. The sequence continues at coordinate 1,911,194 of JADRCH010000247.1, read as the reverse complement.
TCCATTTGGCACTTAATTTAAAAACTAATATTTCAGCAAGAAAGCATTTTATAGCTCTTTGTTTACCCTTGAAATTTATTATAATACAGTAAAATATGCCAAAGAAATACTTTCATACTAAATAACTCTATTCATTATTTTTAAATGGAGTTATTTTAAAACACAAAGCAATATTGTGAATGTTCCATGTTTTAAATGCATATCAATGAAGTAAAACAGTGCTTTGGAGAAGCGAGGATCAAAGCTAGAAATGAAAGATTATTTTTAGATACTACCAAGAGTGTATGAAGCAAGAACTTTTCTTCATGGGTTGGAATAAGCAAACTTCCAGACTCTTAAATCGAAAGAAAAAGCTTTTCAGTCATGCACTTCAAAGCAGACACTAAATCAAAAAGGTAAAAGATGGCAATGTCAATGAATGTGTGTTCACATAGAAATGGAAGACTATGGCTAGACAAAGACCATGAGCTTCAGTGTTCTGGCTAGCAATGAGGAGTAAGCAAACACTTCCACCCAGAGCTGCTAACTCCTCCTCCAACCCAAGCTCGCAGGAATCACTGAAGACCCGTTCTTCAGTGTGGGCCCAGGCTTAGCACCAGCACTAACCCATATTTTTGTTCCAGAAAAAAAAAATGGAAATGAAAGAAAGAGTACAGCAGAGCTCAATGAGAACCGGGTAGGTACCAAACAGTACAGGATGGGCTTGTCTCACAAATCCTAGCACAATCTTTCAGACTGATATATGATACAGTTCAGCTGTGCCCCATCAACTCAAGAGATTGAAGATCATCCAGGATCACAAACATTTTAAAATAAAACTGAACTGAAGACTAAAAATACTATCAGGCAGTGACCAGAAGTCGACTGCTTTTTACATCCATGATTAAATTTACCAGCATATGCTCCACAGCAAGCATCTCCATCAGCCTTGGAGATTTAGATCATTCTGATATAAAGATCAGAGGATATTGGATTTTATTTTGTTTTGCTTTGGGGAATTCTAGAAACTTAAAGCTTGATGTGATCTTTATTTTATAACATTCTCAAAAAATACAACACAGTAGGATAAAAATAGAGAGTTGTGAAGGCCCCCAAACCCAGGGAGCCTGGCTAGCTCGTTAAGTTTAATAGTGGAGGAATAACTTGCTTCCATTTCTCCAGGACACAGACTCAGTACATCAAAGCTATAGAATACTACAAAATCATCTTGAAGCAGAGAATAGAAACCAGGGATATTCCCTTGTTGGAAACTTTTAAAAGAACAGACTGTGACCCAAGTACAATTATTAACATCAATTCTGTGCAAGACATTGCATTAGATTCTGAAGAAGGCAGAAAGAATGAAAAAAACAAAGATTCCTCCATCTCTTACTGAATCCTTGGGGACCAGGCATCATTCATTTGGGGCATACAATCAGGATACAATACAGTGAGCCCTCTATGTTTAACTCAGACCTTAAAGATTCATTCCTGGTCCAGATTAATTTTTGATATACTGTGAGGCCTTGAGAGACAAGAGGTGGCCGATGAGCTAGGCCAGGAAACATTCCAGACAGTTGAAAGGACCAACGATAACCGTTATGAAATGAGACAGCAGGGCCAGGTGCAGATATGTCTCAGGTCCCACACAATAAGCAGAATTCTCTGTTGCCAAGGACAGGCCAGAGCTACAGGTGGGTGGTAACAAGCTGACGTCATCACTGTGGGCCTCCAATCATGTTTAACCACCAATGCAGGCCCTCCCTTCCATACTGCTGCCAAGCTCTGCCCCCAAAAAAGTATATAAAAATTGTGAACCTTGCTAACCCTGGGTCGCCATTGCCCTGCTGGTAGGGCAGCCCCAGTGCACTGGATTCAATAGACCTCATGCTTATTGCATCGTTCTCAGTCTCTGTGTCTTTGTGGGGTGGGCAGCCTAGGCGCTTGGACTTTCAAGTCCTACAATACCACAATTTACAAAGAGGACAGTCTCATTCAATCATTAACTATTGATCAAATCTCTACTGTATAAAGAACAACATATTGGGTATTAATGCAAATGATCAAGGAAAAGACACATACTATGAGAGACCATTAACCTTAAGTTAACATGTATCAAGGGAAAAACAAATTTGCAGTGAGTTTATTTTGCCACCATTTCATAGATACATAAATATTTTAGAACTAGTAAGTGTGCTGCTTAAAAATAGGGAGATCCTCCTAAGTCTCTTCACAGTGGAAACATCAGAGTGCGTTTATACAGACTCGGGCAGCACCAATGCCACTAGCTGATAGGACCTCATTAGGCCATATGTATGTCCGGTCCAGTGATGATGCAAACATCAATATAAAGTACAGGATAGTGTTTGTTTCTTTTGATATATCAAAATGAGTAGTTTCCAACTGATACAGGAGTCTGAGGGTATCAGGGGATTGTTTTCTGTTGATTTGAAGAATTAAATTTACAATGGAGGGTTCATATTTTGTGAATATTTTTAACTTCATTTACTGAACCCTTTTTGTAATTCTACTTTTGAATTAAACAATATTAACTTTTATCTCCTGTAACATATATATAAGTGGTTAAATATTTGTTTATGCATTTAGTAATATAAAAGGCCTTAATAACTCTAGAAGTATTGAATGTTGAAAAAATAGTTCATAGTAGTAATAATTTACTGAATATTATATGCCAGGCACTTTCCAAAGTTTCTAAAATATTGCCTGATTTAATCTTTATAAGTATCTGTATACAATGATAAGAAGAATAAATAACCTCTTTCAGGCTAAATAAAAAGTTAAGTTTGTGTTTGAGCCCAGAAAATTTGACTAAAAGAGCATTTTCTAAGTTCTTCTCTACTGAGCCTCTGTGTATTTCTAAGTAACATGGTTTGGTAGTGTCTTAGCTTTGAGATATGACAGCTGTGCGCTTGAGCCTTGTTTCTATTGTGTCCTAGTGTGCTTTCGGATACTTAAACATCAGGCTTCACTTTTCCAAGCAGCAAAGTTGGATTGACACAATCCAGCTAGAGGAAAGTATTAACCTAGTACATTTGCTTGAAGGATGCTTTTAATTAAAATCTCATCAATGCATCGTTCAAAATGTTCTCATTGCAAGCATGTTTCACTATTTTCAGAGATAATTGTGGCTATGGACATGTTTAAGAGGAAAATGCTGTGGACAATCAGATCACAGCAGTCAGTGACCTGGGAATTATATGTCACAGGTTCTTCATCTACATAAAACTTACACACATAAAACCTAGGTCACTGTGAGATACCAGAGCCACATTTTAAAAATAGGAAAACCAGTGTGATAGTGTCCAAATTTAATTTTTAAAGCTTTACTTGTAACATATTTTTTTCCTCCCTAGCATTTCTATTCTTAATTCTCTAATGGCCACCACTGAGTGTGGCACAGAAGTGTATGACTGTAATGGCTCAGGGTTACAGAGGAAGGGTAGGAGGAGCTTCAATGCTGATACCTTAAACATGATCAAACATAAGGACAGCAAGAGTTGGCTACCTCCCCATTCCAAACCTGGCATCATAAAGTCAGCTCTCCCAACATCAACCCTAGAAAAAATTTATTACCCTGACAGTTATTAAGCTTCACTGCTTGTTTGACAGTATAAGGTCCCCCTTCAACCCTACAGCTCCCAAGTATGTAGTTGATATATCTTCTAATATCATTGCCCTGGCCAATGGTGCATGGCCATACAAACCTTGTCCCAGAGACCCTGGCCACTTCCCCAGAGCATAAATATCCCTTTCTCTCCCCCAGTAAAGGAACCAGCTCTCTGAAGCTGTTTCCAGGTGTGATCATTGCTAACTAAGATCCTGCACTGCACCCATTCACACTGGGTTAAGATCCCCTCCCTCCAGTCCAGCTCTGTGTGCAACAAGTCTGGCTACCACAGGAATAAGTGGACATGAGGCAGCATAGAAGCTGGTCTTTTCTGAAATTTTCCATTGTGGTTGACAACTAGCATTGAAACTCCAACACAGGCTCCAGATTCCAAATCTTGCCTTGATGGTAATAATTTCTATTTTAGTGACCTTTCTCAATTCCCATCTTCTTATTCTAGTGATTCCACTAGAAGGGACACACGCACACACACACACACACACATATACACACACACTCATACAAACAATACATTATCAACTATTCTTTAAAAAATAACAATATGAGAAACAAATTCCAGTTATACTGATCATATGATTTCACTTAAGTAAAAATATATAATATTAGTATTTAAAGATGCACATACGCTTATATAAGATATTACAAAGAGATTAAAAAAAAAGTTAGGTTTGTGACCATTCTAACTGCAGATAGAAGAGAAACGCTTTGTTCTTTATACTTTCTGTACTTTAAAAATGTCTTAAAATACTGCACCTAGAGGGATTGCAGGTGTGGCTGCTGTGTCACATGTGCATCAGTAGGTGGCAGAAAGGTGAGAGGTCATGTCTATATTCAGTGTTCTGACCTCTGAACATATGAACAATTAGTGGCCTAACACTCCCTGAAAAAAGTGAGCCTTAGTCAACCACCACTCCAACATTAGAGGGCCTGGTCAGAGAAGAAGCCTGAGACAACCACTATCTTGGCTCTGTGCAATCCTGGGGGATAGGGGTAGATCATGCTCCAGATGACCCCTGCCTAGTACAACAATGCATGAGTGGGGCATAGCACTCCAGAGGTCTCCACTCCTGAGATGACCCCAGACACATATCACTAAGAGAAGCAAGTAAGTGGTAGTGAACCAGAAGAAAAAGAGAAACAGAAGGATGTGGGCACAATGAAGAGAGACAGAACTGAAGACTCAAGGGCAATGAGGATCAGCCTGCTGTGAGAAGCTGGTGATGCTACCTGCAACCATGGTGGAGTCCTGGCACTGCAGTATTGGGAATCTGTTACCACCAAAGTCTAGGCAGATGTCCCTGGTCTGGATTGCTGCCCCAGGACATGTTGATGTCCGAGGGCTATGCAGAACTGGCCCCAACCCTTGCCTGGGCTTCATGGAAGAGCTGACTCTAGGAGCATGACAACAAGGGAGCTGTCCCCTCCCCTCGCCAGCTCTAGTACTCAAGAGACCAGCTCCCACACAGGGAGGAAGTTGCAAGTGTGTGGACCAGAGGACATGACTGTGGGAAAGATGGCCCTGCTGTGTGGTGGCATGGACAAGAGATCCCCTCCTCTCTCCTCCCTGCTCACCACCTGAAGCAGGTGGGAAACCTGGCCCAGGGATCTGGAGAGCAGGGGAGCTAACCCTTCCCCTCACCAGCTGCAGCATTCAGAATAGAACCTGTACCTCAAAAGGACAGTACAAGAGAGGTGACCCTGGTGGTGAGGGCATGGGCAAGCCTGCCCCAAGGGCATGAATGTGGGAGAGCCAGCCCTGCAACTGCATCTTGTCTGCTGTATGGTGACATGGGTAAGATACCCTCCCTTGCCTACTGTCACCTACAACAGGCAGGAAAGCTGGCCCTGAAGTCATCAGAGTACGAGAGCTGCCAGAGCCCCTCACCCACTGCAGCACTCAGGAGAGCAGGCCCTGCACCTCTACTATGCATCACTGTAGAGTTGGCCCTGTATGTGAGGGTTACAGGTAAGCCAGCCACGAGGGCATAAGCAAGGGAGAGCTCTTATTTGCTGTGCAGTGGCATTGGTGAGGGAGATTCCCTTCCCTCCTTTTTGCCTTTGCCACCTGAGGCAAGCAAGAGATCTGGCTCTACCAGGGTCAAGAAAGCAGGAGAGCAATCCCTGCATTTTGCCTGGGCAGTGGAGTTGGCCCTGGATCTGGGGGATTCAGGTAAGCCATCTGTGAGGGTATGAGCACAGGAGAGTTCACCACCTATGGCAGGCTGGAGAGCTGATCATGAGAGTGGGAGAACTGTCCATGTCTCTCACCAGCTGCAACACCTGGAGAGTGGGTTCTGCACCTCATCTGGGCAGCAGAGTAGAGCTGGCCCTGGTTGTGGTAGCTGCTGTTGAGCTGGACCTGAGGGCATGAGAGTGGGAAAGCCTGCAAGTGTGGTGGACAAAATGATCTACTGTGGAACACACTATGACATATTATCGCTTCCATAATGAGATGTTTTTCTCCTTTGTGAGGAAAGTTACAAGTGTAGAGCATGGGTACAACAGGAGGAAGAGATGAATGGGATTTGGGTACATGATGTGATTCACAAAGAACCAATAAAAAGGTTTTAAAGTCTTAAAATAATAACAATAGTAACAATAATATAAACCTTTACATGTGCCAAAATTATGTCTGTAATGGTAAAATATAACACTTTAAACACAGGGATTTTTAAAACAATAAATCTGAGGTCAAAATTAACTGAGAAAAAAAGGTCATGTTTTGAAAACTCTGCCTTGGACTGCATTGTGATGCAATAAGAGGAGGAAGCATTTAGCACCAAAGCAGGCAGAGGTTTAGTTTCACTTCTATTGCTGTGATGGAGACTCAGACAAGAAGCCACTTGGGGGTTTATTTGGCTTAAAATTCTAGGTTATAGTCCACCACTGAGGGAAATCAAGGCAGGAACTAATCACATGGCATCCTCAATGAGAGAAACAAACACTACTGCTGCCCACTTGCTCAGTTCGCTTTCTTTACTCTTACAGTTCAGAGTCCAGCCCACAATGGTGCCACCCACTTGTAGGAAGGGTCTCCCACCTTAATTCACAACCCCCCACAGAGGAGCCCACAGGCAAATAGGATCTGCATAATGTGTTAGTGAGATTCTTTTCCAAGACAATTCTAGAGTCTATGGCAAATTGACAGTTAAACTGTATTTACTGTATGTAATAGCTGTGGTAAATAGCCCAGAGCCATGGTCATGCTAGCAACCTCATATAATTCAGTAAAACAGTGCAAGTGTGAGGGAATTTGTTGGGAAGAAAATGGTGTTCAATGGGAGGAGAGGGTATTGGAAAGTGTAATGGAGGGCTACATATGATCAAAATACATTATATTACATGTACAAAATTATCAAGGAATAAAAATGTTTAAAGTTACCTTACTATATTGTGTGTTAATCCCTTGAGTGAAGACTCAATGCTATGAGGAAGACACCAGCATAGAGTAGAAAAGATCAACGATTGGATTTCAGCCTTGCGCCAGACACTCATGTCAATTCTAGAGCATCTCTACATCAAAAAATAAGAATCCCTAATAAATCCTCTGTCTACTTTGCATAGTTGTGATGGGGTGACATGAGACACTATTTGGGAAAGCACTTCAGAGCTGTTAGCTCCTCTCATACTTAAAACAGACTACACCAACACAGACTGAAATAAAAATAAACATAAGGGCTGAGAAGAAAGATTTCCATTAGAAAGATTGTGGGAATTTTCTACTGTGTCTCCTGTTGCAGATCTTCCTGCCACCCACAATGTTTTCTTTTCATGCTTTCCTCTTATCCAAAGGATAACCCCCAAACTAGGTCCCAGGAGATAGGACAAGCACCGTAAGAATTCCTAGTTTCTGGTTGAGTGCTAGTCTATTCAACAATGCAACTCATCCTAAAGCTGTGTGCCAGGACTTCTATACCCCTCACAGAATCCTAGAGGGTTGAGAAGCTGCAGCCCTGCTGGTGATTGAATATGTATGCACGACTTGAATGAATACTATTCCTTGAAATATGGAGATAGAGAAATCTCCACTGTATCCATTTTACATAAATTATATCATAAGAAGTTTAATCTTCCCCAGATCAGAGTGGAAAGAGGAGGCAATGGGGAAAAGGTCACCGCATGACTAGTAATGATACTCAGGGGAGGGAACTTAAGCATCATGAAGACGCTTTATACTTCTAGGCAGCTTTTTATCTTCACTCTGAGTCAAATTCCTCACACCTTCTCATAAGGTAATATGTTTTCCAAGGCAAGGGAAATAAGGAAGTGAGATATTATTCTATTCTGTGAACCCTGGTGAGAAGAAACCTTATCCAGAAGCAACCAATTAGGGCACTGGAAAAGAAGAGGGGGAAGGTAAACCCCCTACAGTCTTTGGTGGAATAGAAGAGACACACAACGAATTTCTTGAAGAGTGAAGTGCATTTAGCAGATAACAGATCCTAAAGGCTGGATCTTCTTCTTATACTTCCAACTGCTCTCTAGTTCTCTACAGTTAGCCTCATAATCTCTTGGGCAACAGACATACTTCTTTTAATCTCAAAAGGAGATTACAATCTCCTTGCAATAGCTGTCCCAAGCACCGGCCATCAAAAGGGTGTCTAGTCACCCTCCTATTGAAGAAAGTGAAAAAACATTGGACCCCTGTGTCTGCAAGACTTGTCTCTCCCTCTGGGTAACTGGCTCTTAGAGACTTACCAGTATACTTGGTAATTGTTTGCTTAAACAAATTTATGGGTCTCATAGGACACTGCATATTCTGTATGACTGTTTCTGATAAAAATGCATCCCTAGTAAACATGTTTTCAGAACACTACTCTTAAATGTGATAATAAAAAAATTAAATAAATAACTGTCCACTTATGCAGGTGCACTAGAGCTTAGAGATTAAATAAAATGACCAAGAGGTACTTTCTCTCTTTCTTTGCACTAATTAAAATATCCTTGCCCTATTTGGAAGTTGGTGGGTCTACCTAGAAGAATTTGAAGACCACCCTTCCTTAGCGCTGTGCTTTTTTCTATGCCCTTAATTCCCAGGAAGAGATCATTAGGTCTTTGCTACCCTTCTCACCCTATGACAACTCCATGTGGCTAGCATGAGGATAGGCTGGTCATGAGTGATGGATTGATACAGACTTAGCCACAGTGATTCTCTTATACGCCAAGCATAGAGAAATGAAGGACTGGAAAGGCACAGGCAGTGATTATACTTTAAGGAAGAGAAGAATCAGGGAAAGTCACAACTGAAAAGAGAGCTCTGACAATCAGTGGTGAGATTTAAAAGTTAAGTGTACAAAAGGAGTCTCTGCTTGCATGCCCATGTTTATGACATTTCTGTTTCTGATGTACCTGTGACTTTCATATTAATTTCTCAAAACCTCCTATTGTTTTCTATATCAACACATACTGCATATTGTTTTAGTGAGAAGCATTGTGTTGATTTTTTGGCTCTTACTGTCTAATTTAACAGTCCTAAAGCACCAGGGGGCAATATTATGGCATCATTTGGTTCATGAAGGCAGACTCACTATGGAAAATGTCTGATGTTGAACAACTGCAGGTAAGGTAAGGGGCAGGGACCAGGCTTCACCTCCTTGGCCTACTGCAGAGTGAAAGTTCTCACTTCTTAACCTCAGCAAAGCTGTTTTCTGAGTAGGGACTCAAGGCTTAACTAGAATTCATTACTGAAAATCCAAATTAAAAGTTAGTGACTTCAGATGAAAGCAAAGCAAGCAGTAGGCATGTGATTTGCATGTGATTTGTGGGATTTACATACAAGGAAGGTCATTTCTGATGATTTCATTGGTGAGTGCCATTTCACCACAGTATTCGCTCAGTGCTATTTGTTACAATGACTGATTTGTTTCAACCTCTGATGAAACTAAAATTGTGTTTATGTATGTAATTTTCTATGTATGTCTATATTTATTTATAACCTAAAAATACTTTTTTATGTTTATAATCTGAAAATATTTTTTCTAGAAACAACAACATGCCAAGGAACCAAGACACAGTTAATATGTTGATAGATTATTTGGGTCCCAATGTATTGCGGCTCTCAACCCTTGGCTAGCAGTACTTGCCCTTAGGGTCAGAGCCAATTGCAGTTCAACTGATGCTGAGAGAAACTTTCAGCCTCTATACTCACTTTCTAGAAGGCTTTCAGATACCATCCCAATGCATCATGCACCATGGCACTGCTCCAGTGCTTCCTTATTATACATACCCAGCAACTGATACTTAACTCTTGTTTCGTTACATTTTACTTGTTTGGAGTGTTTGCATCTGTGAGTGCCACACAATACATGTACAAATGAGCGGACAACCTGTGGGAGTTCTTCCATCATTTGGGTCCTAGAGATAGACCTCAGCTCATCAGGCTTGGCAGCAAGCACATTCACTGGCTAAGCCATCTCTCTAGCTCCTAGCAACTGATCATTGAAACAGAATGACCCTCCAATACCCATAGAGAAATGAATTCTTCTATAGATTAAAAAGGAAGCTGATCCCCTGGCATGCAGCTCATAAAAAAAACCTGGAATAATATACCCTCAAAGGTCTCAACTCTTGGAAGTTTCTCTTCCTCTAACATTTCCCCTTAGTTGTTATGTCTCTGTCCTGTGGAAATGTTTCTACTACAGTTAAATATTAGTAAATCTGTACAGATGATACGATCATTTACTTTTTAAAAGGAAATTTTAGCTGTGTGTTGTGGTGCACACCTTTAATCCTAGCCCTTGGTAGGCAGAGGCAGGTAGATCTCTGTGGTTTGAGTCCAGCCTGGTCTATAGAGTGAATTCCAGGACTATATATAGAGAACTATCTCAAAAACAAAAATTAAAAAGAGAAGAAGAAAGGTTTAAAATTTCAGAGTCCTAGCTTCACAGTGCAAATTAAAAGATGACACTTTGCCAGAGAGGCTAATTCCATAACAAGCCTCAGTTTTCTAGATCGTTTGTAGTAAACATTTATTTAGTCTGTGTTTTTGGAGATCAACTTGTTTAATACAGGATGCTCACTCATGGTCATAGAAATTTTTAGCATGGAATGTTTACATAGTATTCTCTTAAAATACATGATGTATTACTCAGTTCAAGTGCAAACTACTACACTGACCACATCCCTGACTTACCTCATTCTCTCTTTGGAGGTAGCGACATAAAAAGGTGAGGAAGGATGTCACTACAGGGAGACAACACAGTGAGATCAAATTGTGAGTATATCTGCCAGATAACTGAATGCCTGAGCAGTTAATTTACATATTGTAGAACCTATGTTAATTAAAATCTAATTTGTAAATTAGAAAAATGAAAGCACCAAGAACTGTTTATATGTCTATGCATTTTACAGACTCCAGGGCTATCCAGATAACCCAAAAGAAGTTAAATTGATGGTAAACTACAACTGATGGTGGTTTATATAAGAATTGTTGGAGGCTGAGAAGGAATGTTCACATGTAAAGTGTGTACCAAGCATGAGGGCTGAAGTGTGATCCCAGAACTTCATAACAAGTCTGGCTCATTGAGACATGTTTGCAATCCCAGAATTGGGGTGGGAGAGACTGGTGAATCCCTGAATCTCACAGTCAAGATACCCTAGATGAATCATGGAATCCTAAGTTGTAGTTAGAGTCTTTCTCACAAAAGGAGATAGTTTGTTTTCTAAAGAGAGAGAGACAGAGAGAAAGAGAGACAGAGAGAAAGAGAGAGAGGAGGGCATGCAGTTGTATGAGTGGGAAGACAGGGAAGACCTTGGGGGAAACTGTGATCAGAATATACTGTATTAATTTTTTTGATTAAAAAAAAAAATAGAAATAAAATCTGAGCAAGAAAAAAAAAACCCAAAGTAGACAAGTCAGGTAGACTCAAGCACGGGAATTGAAACAAAGAAAGCAGTCTCTGAGCTCCCCTGCTATGGAAAGAGACAAGATGGTTGCTGAGTCAGAGAGCTGGAGAATGAAAATGCCTACATCTTGGAGCAGATAAGATATTGATTTAACTGTGATTTATAATATTGGGATTATTTGCTTTTAGGATAGATTTATATACAGACTTTGTCCGAATCATGTGGGAAATTTGCCCACAGTTTGGAACTAGGATAGGGAAAATTAGTCCACTGATTCCAAGTAGAGAGGGCAGTGATAATAATTGCCTGCTGTGTACAAGTATTAATTAATAATGTCTATGGCTCCAAGCAGAGAGCTGAACAGATAGATGGTTGTAAGAAACTGGCTGTTCTAGGCAGAGAACCTAACAAGTAAAAACTACCTTCTTCCTATAGGTAGATATTAGTGAAAGTTTGAATTAATTTCTTTAAAGATGGTATAAAGATATATTATTCTAATACATTTTACAGGATACTCAATTTCTGTCTAACATGGGCTCCATGGAAATCTTGGGTTATAATCCTGCATGGCAAAATAGATAAGGCCTAAGAATAGGTACATACAGTATTTTAGTCTACTTCATTTGTTTCGGATTGTTTTAATTTTCAAAATGGGTAAGACTTTGAGTTATAATATGAGTTATATTATTCCTCTGGGAGAGAGGTCAAAATAAAGGGTTTTCTGATTACTACCTGAAGGATATGCTGATTTGGGAGAAAGGTTTTGTCTTTGCATTTTTAGAAAAGGTGTTTAGTGTCTATGTACCTTCCAGTATAATATGGATCAGATTTGACAAAGGCAGACCCCCAGAGAACTAGATTCCAGAGAATAAAAAAAAATTATCTTGATGGTACTAAAATTTTGTTTTGAGATTTGCATATTACAGAATATACAGCCTTGGTAATTTCATTATCAGACATGCTGAACTGACCTGCTTGAATTCCTGATGTCTTGGACATTCAGCCGGATCCAGTCAAGACTCAGGCATCAGAGAGTAAATCAATCGTTGGTGTGGTCTTCTTAAGGCCAACCAACTCCTCCATTTTCCCTCCCCTTCAAAAATATCTCAACACTCATATTCAGCTTGAAGAAGTTATGAAGAGTCATCTTCTCAGTTCCCTGAGCTTTGAGGCTGGAGGTCATTATTATAGGTTGTCTTTCTAGGGAATTTAGAAATGGTCATAATTGGAACAGAGAGAGAATAGCGAGAATTGATTGTACAGCCATAAATTCAACTGGTAGAAATCTTTATAATTGTTACTAAGTTGAAGTCATAATTTCTTATTTTGGTACAGAATTTATTTTGATGGAAAATCAAGAGTTTCACTCATATAAATTTATTCTATTGATACAAAAATCTTAAAAGTACAGGGCTTAGACCCAGTCCTATAACTATTATTATAAACTGATCTGAGAAGATTAAGTCTGAGAGTTAAGGGCTAATTAGCAAATTCATGGCTCTGAGTTAGGGTATTTTCAAGATTTTAATTAGAAATAGCTGAGAGTAGTTAACGGCGAACTGTCCAGATTACTTTACATAGACAGTTGGTTTTCAAAAATGTCAGATATCCACAGAATGTGACAGTTGATGTTATTCATTCACTCATTGTTGAGACAAATCTGCTCCTAACAGCTTCCATTCGTGGATTCAAAGAAGTAGCTGAGCATCTTACCTTCAGGTGAGGTTATACATTGTGGCTAGGTTGCCACTGGGCAGAAAATTGCCAATTTCTCCTGCAGACCTGTACTGTTCTTGAAAGCACACAATTTACAGGTTAGGACAGTTTAGTTCTGCCAAGACAGAATAGGCTAGTCCTTAATTTCCTGTTTCTCAAAGGTCTTTCAGTATTCTGGGCCAGAAGGCTGAAGACTCCAACTTCCTGACTTACTGGGGCTGTATAGGTAGGCAGCTGTCTCTACAATTTGATTCAGTTCTGGAAGCTCTGTTAGGCTTCCTATATATTTTCAGATATGTTGGTCATTCTCAAATTTCTGACGGGGTTGAATGACTACTGATAGTCTCATAGCCAACCCAGGCTATTTACACTGAGAGAACAGATTTGAGAGGATGATTTTCAGATGGTTTTAAGTAGCCACAGGTAGTTATAATATTATATAGGGATAGAATAATTGGGATAACTTGTCTGATCTAGGTAGGCAGCTTGTGTCATTATCAATCATCCCTGAAATTATTGTGTGGGCATCTTGTGAATTGAGAATTTATTGATATATAAATCTGACTGTTTAATTATAACCATCTGGAGTTTTGATTTGCTGGGTTAAGGGGAATTGTGACCGCTGACCACAGGGGATGGATGACTGAGAAGGAACTAGTGGCTCCAGAGACAAGTGAACTGGAGCTGGGAAAAGGGTGATAGGTTGTTGCATGGGGCTAGCCATGGAGCCAGCGGAGCTGGCGGGCAGAGAGTAGCTGGCTTAAGCGTGGGAACATGCCAGCTCTTTTTTAATATTTCCCGCCACACGCTACATATAAGAAAATCTGACAAGAAGCACCGTTAGGTCAATCCAACTTTTTAAAATACTGCTTTCTTTGATCTTAATAATATTTTTAGTAGAATAACAGGAAAGTCTCATCTCCATACCAATCTTTTCATTGACACATGACAGATGTAAAAAGCCCTTGTGGTTTTATGGGTTAATTTTCTGTAGCATCTAATACCTGAGACACTTGGTAAATCTCTCAAGACTTCAACTGCCTGTGATCTATGCCATCTCCCTTGCTTTTGCCAGAAACTCTCTTAGTGTCTGTTTGCATTTCCGCTGGGCCAAAAAGTCTCCCATATCTAATCAAGCATTGGGCTAGCACATTTTGGTAATCATTTCTGTTTACTGCATGTCTGTGCTTTTCCATGTCACAGTTCTAGTTCTGAGAAAGAAATTCTAAACACTTCACTGGCTATTTGCACATAAAACATTATTTAATATCAACCATAGCTTTTTTATATAAATAAAAGCAAATTAGACTTAACTCCAGGGAAAGCTAGTGATAGACTAGCAAGTATCTCTTCTCTCTTTTTCTGGCAGAAATCTTGAAACAACAGAACAGCCTGTGCTACAGGCATAATTAAAGCAGGTGTTCTCAATCTTCATTTTCATTGCTAATTTTGACAGTAGAAGAAATGTGCTTGTCTTTTGTGCAGTCCCCTATTTTCTCTTAGATGTGCCCTATTTTTCTCCTCACCCACCATGACTGCTCAGAAAGCCAGTAGGAGGTGATGGTAGGTAACAATACAGTAGCAAGAACTCGGTGACCTTCTCAATAGGTCAGCAAATGGAAACTCAGTAAGAAACTATTCAGAAGATAAACTTCAAGTCTAGAGAGTGCCACTTTTTATCTATTCCTAATGTGCAAAAGATTTTATCTATCAGTGGCTTATGAGGTCTTCCATGACAAAAGACACTCACACTGCATATATTAAATATAATAAATAATTTACAATTACCTTTCTTTCTCAATGCAGCATTTTAGAATTTAACAGCAGTAAACTAAAATAGTTGAATATACAGAAATATCCCACTTTGATAATGAGGGCCAGGTGACAGACCTGAAAGACAGAAGCTACTATTTTGTTGGTTGTGTGCCTAAAATCTGAAAGCATGCTGGATCAATAAAGGTACCTTTCCCCAAGTGTGCTCTTCTAGAAACCCTGCTCTGTGACCCCTCACTATTTAAGGTGTTTCCAAGAGAGAAGGAGGTGACCATTTGTGATATTTAATATTCACTTTCCAATTGACTTGATTTGGAATCATCTGAGACACACACCCCTGGGCACATCTGTGAAGGCATTTACAGAGACTTCAGTGGAGAAAGAAAGAGACTCCTGAAAGGGGTGTGTGTGTGTGTCAGGATCCTACAGGATGGGGTAGCAGAATGGGTATAATGGAAAAAATGAGTCAAATACCAATGTTCATCCCTTTCGGTTTCTGCACTGTAAACACAGTATGGCCAGCTCCTCACCATGGCCTCCGCATCAGCTCTGCCTCAAGGTTCCTGCCTTGTGTGAGTTCCTGTCCTGACTTCCTTTGGTGACAAACAGCAATGTGGAAGTATAACCCTTTGCTCCCAGGTTTTAGTCATGGTGTTTCATCACATCCAGTCACCCTAACACAGACACAGCTCTTTTCTCCCTTCAGTTGCTCCTTGTTAGGAATTTTGTCACAGCAACAAGACAAGTAATATATCATCTTTTCCCTCAGAGCTCCCAGCAGCATGGACACCCCAGACAGACCTTACAAACTACAAAGCAGAGAGGAAGATTCCTATTACCTGTGGTGGATTATCCCCTCTTCTCACCCACATCAAAGTATCCTGCAGGAAGAGTTTTCTTCTTTCACATCTCCTTGACAAAGGATTCAGGCAGGGCCTGAGAGGCTACAGTCTTAAGCCTCCTCTGCTCTGCTGCTGTTTGTGCACTACAGCCTGCTTCACACTCTAGGAGGTGGGGCTTTACTAGAATGACAAGCACAGCTTCCCTACTTCCTGCTACCCAAGCACCACTGACCAGTGGGTGGCTTGCTAGAAACACCAGCTTCACCAGGGAGCAAGAAACTGTAATCTCATCTACTACCCACAAGGCAGGGTCACCAGAGGTAACAGGCCTGGTGACAGGGCTAAGTTGGCAGAGCTGGAGTATAGTTTGAGGAATCATCTGGTATTTACTCCATCACTCTGAGAGTGAGAACTCAAGTAGGAACCACAAAGATGAGTGTTTTGGTGTGGTGTACCCCTTCCATCCCGGTACTCATGACTGGTGTTCTTAGGAAGGAGGAATGTGCATGAGAGGCCAGTTAGGCTACACAGTGTATCTAGCCCATTCTAGACTACATAGCATGGGTTTATCTCAAAACCAAAAACAAACAAACAAAACCAAGCAAGGAAATAAAACCAGAGTTTGAGATAGGAGGAGAAAATAAAAAAGTAGACACTGCAAATCCTTAGGAGCAAATAAAACTCCGTTTGATCCTAGCTAGGGACGGCGTGGGCAGGGCCTGACTAGTTAAGATGCTCAGGGAAGGAACAAAGCAGAATCTGACCCATCACTGGGGAGATAGGAATGTCATGTACAAGAGAAAGTCTGTTGGGTTGGAATTCCAGATGAATGTACACACTCCCAGTGGAGGCAGGGAAGCAGAGCCAAACAAAGAGGGACTAGAAAACAAGAGCGGAGAGGAACAAGGTATGCATCCGTGAGGAGAAATACTGAATAAAGCAGAAATCCATGCACAGAGAACACTGGGTGAGAGTCAACAAGAAAGGTGGAGAGTCATGGTGGTCCTCAGCTAACCTCACCAAGGCAGAGCCAGAGGCAGTACCTGTAACCTGTGAGCTGCAGTCTCACAGGCTAACAACCCCAGTCACTGCACTTTCTGTGCTAAGCACTGTGCTAGATACATCACATCCGTTTCCTTAACTGTTTTGTTTCGTTTTATTTTACTAATTCCCAGATAATGGGTAAACCAAAATTAACTCTACATATTTCTGGTCTCAGCTTAAAGATGTTTTCTCATTGAAGACTTCTCTGAAGCTTCTCTATCATGCCCTGGATTGTCTTCTACGTTGTCATATGTTGGAAGGACAACATAAACCCCATTTGTCTCCATTTAAGGACCAGGCTTGTTTTGAGGGAAAAAAAAAAATAGGCAGTAAAGCATCAGTTCCAGGACAGACCATAAGTCCCAGAGACTCGGCCATAAGACATCAGTTCCAGGACACACCATAAAATCCAGAACAAGATCGTAAAACCCCCTCCCAAAGAACAGCCTGGGGATAATCTCAAAGAATGGGGAAATATCTCAGAATGGGCCATCTGTGCTGGGCAGCCCTATCTCATTCCATGGTTAAACATTCATGACATAGGAATGCAGACCACTGACTACCTGTGACCCCCTAGCACCCACCAATGAAATTTTAGATTACCTAAGCCTTATAAAAGAGTTCCCTGTATGAAGGCCATTTCAAAGAATGGTTGACCCTGCATGCTGGTTGCATTTGCGGAATAACCGTTCTTTGTCTTTGCATACCATCTGAGTCTGGGGTTTTACCTCAGCGATTTTCAGTGTTACTCAGTCTACCTTACATTTTGTTATTTGAGTATGTTCTATGTCCATTTTGGGTTCTATCTGTGGCCTCATATGTCCTAGTGCATAAGCTCTTGAGTAAACATTTCTGCATCTTTGAATACCAGGAGGAGAAGGACTGAAAAAGGAGTGTGCACGTGAGCCAAAGGCATTGTGGATGAGAGCTTTGCTCTCTGAAAGTGTGGCCAGTGCAGACTAGTATTTCTAAAAGCTGGGATGGCAGAATGATGTCACCATGAACACGCAAATGAGCTTTTCTTAAATAAGCCATAACGCTGACTAGAGTTCTGTTAAAATTTGGCAATCACAGAAGTGAGGTTTTATATTTTACTCCTATGCTAGGCTTCTGGGAAACTGATAAGGTAGAAATATGTACATATGAAAGTCATTCTATTTGTATCCTTTTTCATAATTCACATGTTAGAAAACTAGAGAAATGTCAATAAATCCAAGAGATGTTAATATGAGGCTATTCACTATAGTTCTCTCTCTCTCTCTCTCTCTCTCTCTCTCTCTCTCTCTCTCTCTCTTTTTCTGTGTGTGTGTGTGTGTGTGTGTGTGTGTGTGTGTTTACTGACAGATCAGTTGGCAGATTGATGCTTTACTTCTGGACTCATCCTTCCCATTCAGGAGTAAACTATCCAAGCTGTTCCTGCTGCCTAAGCAGCATCCTGTCAGTTCTGCACATCCTACCCAGCTAACCTTAGCTGGAGAAACACTCAGGAAAGCAATTACAGAAGATGGAGGAAATACAAACAGGATCTTGTAAGCAGGAATCCAGCAAATCACTGCTAGTCAGATTTCCCTGCACACTGCAAGCTTTTTCTTTTTTCTTTTCCTGACCGTCTAACATGAATTGATGGCACCACAGACTGCTAGACTAGCATGTGCTTGAATTATGATTCTGGGCCAAGAGTTGGGAACATATATTGAGGACACATCCTGTCCATAGAGAGGATTTGGGTAGAGAAAGCTAATGTCAAACAACCAAACAACTAACAAGAGAAAACGTTTCTCAAGGTCACATAGATTGGAAGTACTATTGTTTGCCCAGTTGCACTGGAAATCGACCCCAGGGTGTCTGACTTTAGTTACATCCCCAGGTATGTCTGCACTGAAGCCCAGCTCTTCTAGTTGAGAATGTGAATTGTACTGATGCCCATGCCACACCGATGTCTCTTCCTATTAATCCCACTCTGAGGGGTCACACACAGCCTTTTCCCACCAGTCTAGCCTTCCTCTACAGCCGATCCTTTTCCTTTTCAGAAAGTCCATGTTAATTCTCTCTGAAGCATTTCCATTCCTAGGAACAGGACAAGCCAGTCCTCGTCAGTACAACCTCGGTTCCTCACGCATTTGTTTTCACTTCATTTCGACACATGGCTTAACCTTCATTGATGCTGATACTTTGAGACTCAGGGCATTCGGGCAAAGCTGCGTATTGTGTTTCCTTCTCTTCTCGCCCCCTATACCTCTGCCATATACACACAATTCTTACCCTGGATGCTGAGTGGAAAAGAAGCTGAGCACAACATCTACTGCAAGCAGTGCTTTGTGAGGCCTGCTGTAGAAATCTCTCTCTACTCCTATCTTCCTAAATGGCTATGCTCACCCTAAAATGGTTTCCCCAAGTTAATGAGAAGATGTCAGTGCTATGTGCTGGACCACAGGATAACAAAGCATATGCCATGAGTGCTTTCCTGAAAAGGTGTATCCTTGATCTCTACTCACAGTTCAGTAGATCTGAATCCCAGAGGCACAGGCCTGAGCACATGGAGGCTGAACAAAACTCACAGAGTGACTACTACAGTGATACAAGCTGAAAATTTGCCCTATAAGGAATATCTTGGTATGGTCCACCCAGAACCACAGAGGACTTGTTCCTTGAGGTGCCACAGCCTGGGTGGAGGCAGAATCACAGCAGTGATGGTGGCTGATGAAGCTTTGCCACTTTCTCCGTAACTGTGGTTGATCACTATAGATCATTACTTAGCCACTCATTTGGCTGCCACTCATTTGTTGCCACTCATTTGTTGAGGTGACTTGAAAGGCTGAGTATGTATTGTTTACTAACAGAACTTTAGCATTTATGAACTTTTCTGTTGGTTTGAATGCACATTGGGTTTTAGGGTATGAAGAATTGGAAGAGGTAAGAAAGTGTAACGAGTCTTTAATGTAAGAGATTGGTTAAACACAAACTCTTTCGATGAGAAATGTGTCCGTAGTGCTAAGCAAATAAGCCAATGGCTTACTTTAGGGCATGAGAAAGTGTTTCTGTGTGGAACTTGACATATATTTTCCCCAGAGCTGGAGAGGGGCCTCACTTATTGCTCTTGCAAAGAATCCAGATTCTATTCCTAGCACCCACATGTCACTATACAACTCTCTGAAACTTAGTCGCAGAGGATATGATGTCCTGTTCTGGCTTTTGCAAGTACCAGGCAGCAAGGTGCAAATAAAAACACTCATACCCATAAAAGAAAGCAAGTAAATATTTTAAAAATATATATATTCTTTTCCACCCCCCCCAAAAAAACCCACAAAATAATTATTTATTGGTTAAAAGGAATTTGCTCCAAGGTATGGATAATTAATACTGTAGTAAAAAGTGAAACTTTAGAGCGCTACTTGGCTAAATTAGATGATGCTGATCTCGATAATTGACAGAGCAAAGTAATCATGAGGTACAGCTGAGAACCCTGTGTTCAGCTCTGCTCTGGGGAGCTGGCTGTAGTCTGCTCTTTTCTGGGGAGCTGGATGCACAGCCTTAAGAAACTCGTTTGACTAGCCTGCAGCAAAATAATCTTCACTTGCAAAATGAGAAAACATGGCTAGCTTTTCTCCAAGGCACCTTTAATTTTTTAATTCAAAATTTTGTGAATATGCATTGCTCACTATTCTGGTCAAGTAAAATATTACAGGAGCTTTATGGCTGGCTTAATATGGAACCACTTTTTAATAGGTTATTTTAAAATAAAACTGATATCAGATTTCTGTTTTTCTTTCATTAATGCCCTCCTCTTTTCTTCTCCTGTTTCTTTTTACTTTTGTAAAGTTTGGAACAAGGCCTCATGTAGCCTAGCCTGGTCTTGAACTCACAATGTAGACAGAGTTGGACTCAAAGTAGTCATTCTGCGTCACCTCTCAGGTGCTGTTATCACAGGCATATGCCAGCATGACTGCTATTTAACTTTCTTCCTAATTTTGTATATAAAACTGCAGTCAAAAATCTTTTGTAAACTTCCACAAAATCATGCAAAAATAATAGATACAGTATGGAAAACATGAAATGGAAAAAGGAACAAGGAAACTTTGGAGAGGGATTAGCTGATTAGGGATGTGGAGCCATGTCTCAACCTAAAGCCAGGTTTCCTGGGAACCAGGAAGGTTTTTGCTATTAGCATCCTATCTAAACGCCACCCCACAGTTACTGGACAACAGCCAGGTGGGCCTGGCCCACTATAAAAGGGGCCGCTTGCCCCCTCCTCTCTCTCTTGCTCTCTTGACTCCCCCTCTCTCCCCATTTCCCCCTTTCTCTACTCGTGGTGGTCATGGTCGGCCTCTATTTCTCTACTCTCTCCCTCTCTGCCTTTCTCTGCCTCTACTACCCTCTTAACTCCCCTCCCCATGCCCTGAATAAACTCTATTCTATACTATACCATCATGTGGCTGGTCCCTCTGGGGGGGAAGGGATGTCTCCGCATGGGCCCACTGAGACATCCCGTCCCCCACACCTCACCACACCCCTATAGAACATATCTTACACCTCCTTATCTTTTCATAAACACATCATTTGCCTTCAGTTAGAATCCTCTCCTGACCTTCTTTTCATCTATTCTCTCTTTTTTCTTCCAAGTTTTGCTTTGATTAGCTTTTTGCAATTACTACAGGAAGCAGTAAGTTTCACTCTGGCATTTTCATACCTTGTGTCTGTCGTTCTTCCTTCTCCACTCTGTCTTTTTGCCCCGTTCCTGCTGGTCCCTTCCTCCCCAGCAGCTTCCCTGCTGCCTCTGTGGTACATGGCTTCTATCAGCTTCTGGTTTTTCACTTCCGCTCCCCTCTTGCATATCTCATGGTCCCTCTAGTCTCATGACCTATGCTATACTCACACCCACATGTAATAGCTGCACATAGAAGTTAAAAACCTAAGATCTTCTGCATCTGACAAAACCTGTCAATCTTTCTGAGTTTGAGTTACTTTTTAGTTCTAACCAAAATATCTAGAACATATATAAGAATCGAAGAGTTGATCGTCTCCTTATTCTTTCAATTAATAAATGGGCTAATAACCTGAACAGACTAGTCTCCCAAGAAACACAAATGAACACCAAATAGTTTTAAATGTGTTCAGCATCTTTAACCATCAGGGAAATACAAATTAAAACCACTTTGAGATTCCATCTCTCCCTAGTCAGAATAACTAACACTCCCAAAGCAAACAAAGGCAACAAAGCAAAGAGGAAGAATCATCCACTGCTGGTGAGGTTATAAACTGATGTATTCACTATAGAAATCAGCATGAAGGGGTCTGAACAATCTAAAGATAGAAACTACCGTACAACTTGGCTATACCATGCTAGGGTACATGCCCCTAAACCCATGTCCTACACCATGAAGGGAGCCCTGCATATCTCTACTGACTGTCACAACAGCCATAAAGGCTAAGAAATAGAAGCAGTGTGGATTTCCACCAACAGACAAATGGATGATGAAAATAAACAGTAGGATTTTATTCAACTGAAAGGAACACACTGTTTTTAAAATAGAGAAATTACTTCCAGAGAACAACAAGCCGCAGGAAACAAATGCACTTCCAGATCACAAAGTACTTACACACCAAGAAAGGGAATGTCTTCCCCAAGTAACTGTGTGATGTTTTGTTTATAACCAAGGAAAAGAAAACTCGTCCAGTGATTACGTGCTGATTGAGGTGAACTTTTCTTTTTGTTTAGACTGCTTGTTTGGCTGTAGGCCCAAAATGCAATTTCCCATTAGAGTCATCTGCATTGTCTACACTTGGACCTATTTAGTTGCGCTTGGTCAAATATTTTTACAGGAAAAAAATTTGTTTTTCCCTATCCCTTGGAAAACTTGAAACAATAAGTCTCTTAATACTCTCTCTGAAACCTGCACAATTTCCTAGCTCAAGCCCTTAGTCACCATTGTCATTTTGGAAAGAGTTCTGTTCTGATAAATAAATTGGATTGTAAAGCCTCGTATTTTGAGCACTCTAGTGAGATGCTTGTGAGCAGGGAGGTTTCTGCTCTCAGATTTTGAAACAAATGTGGTTTTGCCAGTCACTGAAAATGATTTTTAATATTGTTCCTCAAGCGGCTTTTGTCAAGGGCCTTCCAATACTTTAAATCATGGTCCGCACGTTCTGTGCCATATGGATTAAAAGACAGAGCTGCAAATAGCCCTGAACAGGGCCATTCCAGCATCCACTGAAAGGATCAGAAGGAGGTATACAAATGTAGAAGCAACAGGGACTTTCCCAGAAAGCCAAAAGCAAGCTTATCAGGTGACTTACACATATACCACGGTGTCTGCCAATCCCTCACCCAAAACCACAACAACAAAAACGATTTTCATATCACTTAGAAGAATGGGTTACTTTTGCTACTTCCTAGCACATTCGCACTAATGCTAACCACATCTTACATGACTTCCCAAACAACTTCAACCT
>JADRCH010000247.1:1833197-1877192 GCA_019843965.1 Rhynchomys soricoides | reverse complement strand
ATTGCTTTCTGCTCTTTCATGTTATATATTGTTTCCTGCTCTTTCATATTATATATTGTTTTCTGCTCTTTCATGTTATATATTGTTTCCTGCTCTCTATATTAAATCAAGGAACTACAAAGATGATTAAAACATGCAGATTTCTCTGAAAGTGACTTAATTTCATTAATATGACTATCTCCAAATGTGTCTTATTTTGTTCTTTGTTATATATGAAAGTTTTCCATTGTGTTTATATAGCACAATCCCCTTGCTATTGTTTATTGATAGACATCTCAGTTGGTTCTGTAACTTAAGGTATTGGGAATACTGCAGTAGTAAGTATTGGTGTGCTGCTTATCTCTATGAAATGCTGATTTGGAGTCCTTTGGGAAAAAACCAGGACTAGTACAGGTGGGCCTTTTGGTAGATCTAGTTTTAGATTTTGCCCAGCAACCATAATGACTTCTATTATGCCTGGGTAGTTTATCTTTCCACCAGCAGCAGATACGGGTTCCCTCATCTATTTTCTTATAAGCACATAAGTCCTCTATTTCTAGGGCACCTGCATCCATACTTTGTCCCCATCCTTGCTGGCAAGGATGTGTTCTAATGACTGCAAATTTGACTGGGGTGAAATGTAATCAACAATGCAGTTTTAAGCTTTCAAAACTTATTATCTTTCCTGTGTATGTGTGTGTGTGGCGGGCTGGTTGATGTGCTTGGCGGGAGACAAATCAAGATCCTCTAGAAGAGTTACTCAAGTGCAGTAAGCAACTGAACAATCTCTACCATCC
The DNA here is from genome assembly GCA_019843965.1 of Rhynchomys soricoides. Lineage (NCBI taxonomy): Eukaryota > Metazoa > Chordata > Mammalia > Rodentia > Muridae > Rhynchomys > Rhynchomys soricoides. The sequence goes on along the minus strand of JADRCH010000247.1, from coordinate 1,876,416 downwards.
TGCTTTGTTTGCCGCTGCTGCTGCTGCTGCTGTTAGAGACCTTGTCTTACTGTGAAGATTTGCCTAGCTTGAAACCCAGAGAGCCACCTACTTCTGCTTTCCACTTTCCATGTGCTAGTATTAAGGTGTTCATCACCACGCCCTGTTATCCAATGTGATTTTAATTTGCATTTCTCTGATTGCTACTGAGTTTGAACATAATTCCATGTTTACTGGATATCTTTATGCCTATATTTTGAGAACTATTTATTTCATTAGCCTAGATACTTAGATTTGCTTGCTCTGATTTGTATTATTTAATCTTGTAAGTTCTTTGTATATTCTAAATATTAATCCTCTGTTAGACATATAGCTAGCAAAGATTTCCTGACATTCTGTAGGAGCATTCTCAACCTTTGGGCCTTTTTGGGAGTTGAATGACCTTTTCACAGTGATCACATATCAGATATTCTGCATATCAAATATTTACATTACAACTAATAGCAGTAGCAAAATTACAGCTATGAAGTAGTTACAAAAATAATACTATAGGTTCAGGGTCCCCACAACATGAGGATCACAGCCCTAGGAAGGTTGAGGACCACTGTTCTATAGCCTGTCTCTTCACACAATTAATTGTTTCTTTTGCCATTAAAATTTCATAAGATCTGACTTGTCCACTGTTGGCATTATTTTCTCAGTGGCTGGAATCCTGCTTAGGAAGCTATTGCCAATGTTCAAGTGTTTTCTCTGCTTTTTTTCTCTAACAGTTTCACATTTCAGATCTTACATTTACGTCTTGATTCATTTGCAAGTGGATGATGGGATAAGGAACAGCAATCTAGTTTCATTCTTCTGCATATGAATATGCAGTTTTCCTAAGGTCATTTAATGAAGAGGCTATCTTTCCTCCAATGTATATTTTTGGTATCTTTGTTAGATATCAGGTGACTGTTTATCTGGGTCCTCTGTCTATTCAATTGATTTGTGTCTGTTTTAGTGCAAGTATTATGCCCTCCCCTCAGGCTCTCGAATATAACTTGAAATCAGGTATGATAATACCTCCAGCCTTACTCTTTGTTTTTGCATAAGATTATTTTGACTACTCAAAGGTCTTTTTTGTTTTAGTATGGATTTGAAGATTTACCTTTCTGTTCCTGTGGAATTTTGATGGGATTGCATCAAATCTGTACACTGCTTCTAGTAGTTAGCCATTTTCATCAAATTATTTCTTTTACTGTTATAGAAATAATATTTCCACAATAAGAAATCACTCCACACACTTAGAGATAAAGGCAAAGCTCTTTACTAAAGCTTCTGGTGGACTGTGGCAAATGCACAAACAAGAGCCAGCTCTCACTACAAGATTGTACTAATATCCATACGCTAGAATTATGTAGTCCTCAGACACACTCATTCTTCCTTTTTTGTAGGTCACACCCCAGGTTATACTTTGAACAATTTAAAGACAGACAGTAAGTCTGGACACTTAAGGAGATAGGCAATTACATAACAAAGTTATTACATCTTCACATAATTATTTTAAGTACACAAGTGTTATTTTTTAAATAGTTCTTACCCAATGTCATCTTGCCTATCTGGCTGAATCATGTTTTTCCTGATAAGGGCTCAAAGGATTTAACGGCAGAACTCAACATTCATTGTGCCCCTGTGCTGCTCTCTTGAGTTGTCAATTGGGTACATGTTATTTGGAATTGGGCCTGCAATGGCTGATCAATCCGGGTGAAGAAACATTTACTTCTTAGTATTGTACATGGTGTCTATCTCTAACAGGCCTTGGTAGCATATTACTTATCTCTGGGGTATTTTGGAAGCAGCAATCCCTTAGCTAAATTCTACTTTGTGTGATTTAATGTCTCCTAAGCAAATCTATTAACAATTTTTTATAACATCAATTCTATTACTTTGAGGCTTCTTCTACAATAATAATACATGTGAATGGGTGGCCATTTATCCTCTGGTATCTTCGTCCATGTTTTAAAACTTGACTTTCCTACAGAAAATGCATGAGGTGGTTTTCTTGGATTCTTTCTGATTATGAGAACGCCTCTTATGAAAAGCTTAATCTGTCATTCACAAAGCACCTGCCTGTGCCCCACCCATACTGTGATACAGTACAGACATGAAACAGCTCATGCAATCAATACATTTATTCTGTGATTAAAGAAGGAGGCGCTATAACGAAACGGACGGTAATGAGAAAATTGATGCTGATGAAGTGACCATGTGCCAGAGACTGTATTAATGCATTCTGTGCTTAAACTGTAGATGAAAGAGGATTCAGAAGAATGTGCTTACGTGAACAACATACATGTGCTCTTGGTACAGAGAGAGGTGATATAACTTAGATCCTCACGTCATTAAAAATGGTCAAATGTGATGTAGCATACAGCCATGAGATACACTAGACCTCGGACAGATTTATATTTTCTTACCAAGATCTACTTATATCACTCAGAAATAAGTCCTAATTTATTAAGAAGATTACTAGGAAATAAAGGGGAAGGCAGGTTATTTATTTGAAAATAAACTGTTTCCCTGAGGGAAAGTACCTTTTAAAATAAAACTTTATTTTGCTTTTTAATAGTGTGTGTGTGTGTGTGTGTGTGTGTGTGTGTGTGTATGTGTGTGTGTGTGTGTGTATGCGTGTAGCTGAGTATGGGAGTTCAGAATTCCAGAATAGGACTTTGGGTCCCCTAGAGCTGGTGTAATAACTGAGATGAGTTGTGAGCCTAACATGGATGCTGAGACCTGAATTTGGTGCTTTACTGTAGCAGTACATATTCCTAATTGCTAAACCAATTCTCCAGCTCTCTGCAAGTCATTTTTACAGTTAGTGAGCCAATTACTTTCTCTATTCATTAGAGAAAACAGTATTTCATAAAAACTGGTTCTCGGGACTCAAAGAATATACACATACCCTGCTAATATCAGATTATTAATAATTCACAACTAGAGTTAAAAATAGGAAACAAATCACATGATAAAGTGTTTGTAGATAATGCATCCAACTAAATTGCTTATAAATACAGATGTGGACATTAGGATTATCTGAGAGCAGTCTATAGAGTCTCAAAAATGTCAAGAAAATGAGAATCCTTAATATTCTTCAGCCTGGAGGGAAAAGGGCTTTTGAGCTAGAAATAGCTACCAGTGACCATCCCATTATCTATTTCCTAGGGAAAGTTTTGAAGGCATCTTACTTCCTTGAGGCTATGAGGTTTACACTTCAGCCTTCACGACACTGTAACCCTCAAGGACTTAACAGACTCAAATGTGTTTTCCCTACTTGGAGGTGACAGTGAAGTAGATCTGAAAACAAGAAAATAAGTCTTACATTTGAGAATTAAGCTTTTGAAATAAAAATATAACAGGTCAAACCATAGAAAAATAGATGCAATTTCAGTTGTCAGAGTAATACAAACTCAAATGCCTAGAGGCACACACATTAATAAGAGGTAATGTCGACGGTGACCCTGACCCAGAGGAGATTATGGTGGCCTGATAGATGGCAGGAATCAAGTCTAATTTAAAGGAGACAGTTTCAACTCAGTTCCTGCATGGCTAATCTCCTGTGGGAAGGAGTCAAATCTCTGGATTTTTAAAGAAAGACTAAAAATATATTATATAAGTAGTTGTGGTTGTTAAAAGTCATCCCCTCCGAAGAACAAGGTGCACTAAAGCCTTTAAAGAGCTGGGTACCCGTAGACGGTCTGCAATCTTAGGTGTGGTAATCACATGCAGAGCAGGTACAGGTTGGACAGACAAGGACGTAATAAAGAAGCACACCGCTATTCAAATACTGAACAGGGCGTTTAAGTCTGGCGGTGTCCCCTTCTTAGTGTGAACCTGCATTTCTAAATCTATTACCTGTGAGTCCAAGAACAATCTGCCCTTTTCATCCCACCCTAACCATGCCTCTTAATGATTAGAATCTGGGATCTTCTCTAGGAGGCCTTCAAGCAGAAGTCGCTTGACACTCACGGGGCATGAGGAACAACATAATAACAACCTCCCATTATGAATTAAGCAGAGGGCAGGTTGGTTAGAGACTTGTCTACAGGTGGAATGCTTCCAGCAGTTTCACTTGAATCGATGGAAACTCTGGAATTCTGATTTTGACCATGAGAGTTGTCAACTTTGTTCCTTGGAGCCCAGCTTGAGTGGAAAGCTGTGCTCTAAAGAGTGATGATTTGTGTGGTTTCGGGGCCAACATGGTTGAGGCTAGTGTAAAACTTCCTAATGCAAGTAATCCTATAAGGCTCATTTTAGACTTGCTCAAGCTACTTTACATCTTATACACCTGCATTTAAAGAATCCTTAGCCAAGTTTCAAGATGTCCAAAAAATGACCTGGAAATGGGAAGTTAAGAATTAAGTTTAAGTCTCCAAGCTCACAGAGTCTAAAAGCTCACAGAAATTGTGTATTTGTAATAATGGCATGGTACTATGTGCTTAACAGAGACTGTCCTATGAATCCTCCTGGGAAGCTGCAAAGCTAGTATTACTGAGAGCAGTTATTCCATTTCACGGGAAGAAAATGGATGTCTAAACAGGCTAGTCCGAGCTGTTCAACTCTGCACCACCTCATTGGCCAGTGTCAGAGCCCTCCCACTCTGTACCACCTCATTGGCCAGTGTCAGAGCCCTCCCACTCTGTACCACCTCATTGGCCAGTGTCAGAGCCCTCCCACTCTGTAGCGTCACATTGTCATACTTTATTTCACTTTTTTCTTTTACCATCAAATATGTACTTTGTACGTAAATGCCAAAGGTTACTAGAGCTATTTTGCTAGTCCTGTCTCCTTGACATTATCTTATGTTATGAAATGAACACTCAGATGCCCCATTCTGCTAAGGAAGCTGAGGCAAGGAGAAAAAGAACCTGTCTACAACTATATAGCCAGTAGATAGCACAATGAGGGCCAGGACTCCAAAAAATAGGCTTACTGTACTCCTCCATATAATGATCTTACACAGATGTGAAATGGTTGCCATTTTAAATATTAACTGCAGTCCTTTTGTAAGTAATTTTTCAGAAGGATAGACAGAAACACTAGGGGAAGAAATATTTTTATTATGCATCAATTAGGAAAACTGCAATTCTTCTGCATTTAAAAACTGTGGGTAACCACCATAAAACAAGCACAGGCCTGGAGGCAATTATGCTCAGGGGATGTATCTGAGGAGGAGGATAAATCCACGTCTGTGTCTCTTTCCCCTCACTCCGCCAGCGAGACAGAGGAACTTTTTTTTTTTCTGCACTTTATTCTGTAATGATTAGAATGCACTTGAAAAATCTACAATGAAGCAAAAATTCCAGAGTAATTTAAAAGTCATTTTCTCCTAGAAATCAAGGAAGTTTAATCTCACAGTAAAAATGCCTTGAATGTAAAGATATGGGCACCACCTGCTTTAAGCCAAATTTTCTATTATTCTTCAACTATCAGAGCCATAAATTCTTGTTTTTTATGAGGAAACTTTGGTACTAGTTTGGTAAAAATGACACTTCCTTGCTCATACTGTAAATGTGAAGGAGACTTTTCTATCTGTGCAGTGAGGAAATCAATCCTGGTTCCTAGACCACTAACACCATCCAGTCAGGTCTAACCCAGGGCTCCCTAAGGTCTCTTCCACTAAAATCCAAAAACCTGCCACCTGCTTGTTTCCCTTCAGTATGGTGTAGGGCATCCTCTGCTTCCAGAAGCCTTTCTGTTAGAAATACAGCTTGCCTCAGAACTAGGTAATAAAGGATGATGGCTGCTGTACATTTCCACTGCTTTGATAGATTACCTTACAAAAGCAACTTAGGCAGAAGGGAGTTTATTTTGGTTTACACTGCAGAGGAAATACAAAATTCAAATCACAACACCTACCATTCTTTCTGCCCACTACAAACAGCCCGTTATTGTTTAACACAATTAGTCTGGTTATCAAAGCACAGGTTACGTTTCTAGGTGTGTGTTCTTCTTGGCTCTGCCTCACCTGTTTTCATGATCTTCTTTCTTCTCGTCCCCCACACTGCTCCCATTCTTCCTCTCATTTCTCTCAGATTAAAAAGCAGTTTAGATGTCTTAAAGCAAATGTGTAACCCAATGGTATTATGGGTAGCTGATGGAAATATGTGCAGAGACGCACAGCCAAACATTAGGCGGTGCATGGGGAATCCTGCAGAAGAGGCACAAGGATTGTGGGAGCCAAAACAGTAAAGGACACCAAAAGAAAACCCACAGAATCAACTAACCTGAGCCTGTGGGGGCTCAGAGAGACTGAAACCACCAGAAGGGAGTCTGCACGGGGCTGACCTAGGCCTTCTGCATATATGTTTTGTTGTGTAGCTTGGTCTTCTTGTGGGATTCCTAACAGTCAAAGCTGAGCTGTCTCTGACTCTTTTGCCTGCCTTTGAGACCCTTTTCCTCCTACTGGGTTGTGTTGATTAGCCTTAATAGGAGGGGAGGTGCTTAGTCTACTGTAACTTGATTTGCCTTCTTTGGTTGAGATCCCTGGGAGGCCTTCTCTTTTCTGACCAGGAGGAATGAATGGGGTGGGGGGTTTGGAAGAGCAGAGGAGGAAGAAACCCCAGTTCCAGTTGGGACGTAACTTAGGGGAGAAGGGTAAATAAAAAAGTAAAATAAATGTATTTTTAAAAAGACAGCAGGTTTTAAAATCGAATTTTACAAACATAAATTATGTCTCCACTCTGTCTACATACTGTTTGTTATCTTCATCTGCACTATATAGTAATTTACTTTAAAGTAAAATTTTTAAAGGTAATAAGTATAAATTACTTAGCTCGGTTTGCCTGATGCCTCATTTTAAATAGTAACATTGGCAAATGAAGTAGAAGTTGTATTTTATATATACTCTTCACTAATTCTCTGGTTTCTCCTTCTCACTCCTCAGTGTGGGTTTTCCTGCCCCTATGTGCTGCTGTTTCAGAGTCAGTCTCAAGCTCTGCTTCTCTTGCAGGAAAGCAGGAAATCGAAACTCTATGTGAGGTATTTGGGAGGTGAAAACATAGAAGAGGCACCTCTGAGAATGGTTAACTGCCTGTAGGGGGCACTCTGCTCGTCTGGTCCATGGGAGGTAAAAACATAGAAGAGGCACCTCTGAGAATGGTTAACTGCCTATAGGGGGCACTCTGCTCGTCTGGTCCATGGGATTGCAGGGTCCCATTCTCTCACTTTCCAAAACCATGGAAACTGTTTAGAAAACATAGTGCCCCAATGCTGTGACTGTCCATACTCAGCTCAGTCTAAACTGACATCTGCTTTGTATTCTCGCAGCGAAATTCTATCCATAACTACAGCATTAATTACTACCCCCATGCTGCTACTTTATATTCCTATCTCTACACCAAAGAGGAAATCCATCTATACATCCATTGAAACTCACTGGGCTCTCTAAACTGAGCACTAAGGATTCAAATTTTACTAATAAACAATTGTTATCTTTATCTACATTTAGAAACTAAGCTACTTCCTAGACGTCTCTAAATGGAGGTGCTCCTTGCATCTCAAGCTAGGCCTGGCTGAAATTATCTTTATCAGCAGCACTACTCCACACTACTATTAACAAACTTACATTGGACTTCCTGATTTGTATGAAATGCCCAAATCAAATAGACAGAATTAACCCAGAACCCTTCTCTTACCACAAAGACCTGATCAGTCACACGTTCCATACTTTTCATGAGCTCTAAACCTCTCTCTCATGGCTCACTTTAGGTCCTTCATACTTCCCACATGTAACTTCCTCCACGAATGACTACAGTTTTTATAAAGGTGTCTGATATTTTATGATGCTCCTTGAGGATGGCATCAATGTCTTTCCTTTCCCTTTGTAACCAAGTTAGATTATATTATTCTTCTGATTGATAAAGGTTGACAGAAACACTGTTACGTGTTTCCCAGAGCTTGATCTTACAATGTTCTACAGCTATTGCCTTGTTCACTGAAATGACTTTCATGGAGGATCCCAGAGACCAGAGAGTGTAAGAAGCACTCTAGACAGGCCATCAAGAGCCTTCCTAGTTTGTCCCACAGTATTCAAGCTCGAGGCTCCATCTGAATTCAACTGTATGGAGAACAATGAGCTAGGGCTTTCTGGGCAAAGCTTTCACATACTCCTGATTCCCAAGATTAAGAGCAAAGTGTAATGGTAGCTTTGAGGCTCTAAATTACAGGTGATTTGTTAAAAAGCAGTAGGACTAAAGCAGAGGTGAGGTCTACTGTAACAGAAAACTAAGGGACTCATGTTGTTAATTTTGGGACAGGCAGGAAGGGGGCGTGCAAAGGCTTTCCAGGAGTGCCAGGAGATGGTAGCAGGACTTTGTTGCAAGTTCCCAAGGACTTCCAGGGCTCAAAAGAAAGTAATAGAAAGCTCAGGAGACTGGAAGGAAAGGGCTCCTCATTATATCCAGCAACACTCACTGGTGAGAACATGTGACTTAGACATTTACCTAAAGAATTCCACAGTCAGTCTGAAGATACTTTTGTGTGTTTGTTTCTGGGTTATTTTTCTTCTGTCTATTGTGAAATAAAAAAGGAAAGACGAGCTAAGAAAACAAAGTTGCTAGATTTAAAACAAAAAGAGAGTTCTTTACTGCCAGCCTCTTTAGACAATAAACTATTCCCAACATCAGAAATAGCCTAAAGCCAAAGATTTCAACCAACCACATTGCAGGTTTTCACTAAAATTTTCAGAAAAATCTAAGCCAGTATCTCTTCTAATTATTTACATTGGCAAGGGACTCCCTTCCCCCCTAGATGCTTAGAAATATGTGTCACAGACTCTCTTGATTAAATCCTGGAGTATCTAAGTAACTTGACAATCTCAATCGTGAAATCAGTAAAGTAGAAGGGGACTCATTATAAGGGAGTTAGTGAGTGGAGACTTACAGAAACCACCAGATATTTAGAAAACGTTTAAGAAACAGTTAAGTATTTCTGAAATAAGAAAATAGTTAAGAACCATCATACTGCATTAATGAGGAAAAGGAACAAAATGGAAAAACATACGGTGTTCCGTGAGTAAAGAGGCCGAGAAGGATATTTAGGGGCACATTCACAGATGTTGGGCTCATGTTCTTTTTACGTGGAACATAAATGCTGATTCAAAGGCTAAAGCTTAGGAGTCAGAAGTGTGGTTAGCAGCTCCCCATGCATGCCCTGCTCCTCAGAGCTGGGATGGAAGAGGACTGACTGGTAATATCTTATCTCTCTTGGTCAGTTCCACAGGAGCTGCACCCAACATCCTGTACCCAAGAAAGATTGCATCATAAATTTTAAAATACTAGATTTCAATATATGTTTAGAGTTTGAGAAAGGAGGTTTGGTGTATGAGAAGAGTTAAATTATAGCTGCACTGTCAGCTATAAAAGATGTAATTTCTAAAGATGGGCACAAAAATTTCTCCAATATCATGTATTTTTATCATAATGTGACTGACTCATTCTGTCAAAAGATGTCTATATTCCATTTCTCTAAAGGGGGGTCATGATTGTCAGAATAGCAAAAAAAGATACAATGTAATTTGCAGCTAGTTCCAAAGGCTCCACCTAATTCTCCCAAGGGCCCTTTTGAGAATTCAGCTGCCATGTCACAGGGAACTCAAGAGTGCATGTGAAAGCCTATATGGAGAACCTGGTCCTCAGCCCAAGGCACAAGCTGAGCCCTGCTAGTGAACAGTACCAACTAGGAAGAAACTCAAACAGACCATTCTGAAGAGAATAGGCTTGTATAGAGAAGAGACCAGTTGTCCTCCAGCCTCACCCAACGAAGTAAATGATTGATACTGTCAGGTTCCCAGGCTATGGCATCATGCAGCAGTAGACCGTACTTCTCACTTTCCTCATCTCCTGTCTTCTACTTCTCTTCATTCTTCATGAAATTTTAGAAGATAAATCTGCTCAAGTTATAATCTAGACTTTCCCCTCCCCCATTGACTCCCCTCCATGAAACTTTTAAGTATTTTGAGATTGGGAACAATTTCTAATGTACTAAAAAAAACTTTGGGAAAATAAGTTATCAAATTATTTTGTCCCTGGGATTTTAATGGGATCTATAATGGAATCTTGACTCATTACATGTGAATCTTGTGGATTTGAATTACCAAATTAACAATATTGCTGATTTTCCTTTAAGGGAGCTTTTGTTCAAAATTTGAAGTAGTTGTACTCACCAGTTTCATCCCTGCTTAAAACAGCCATGAGTAAGGGACCATGCTGTGAGAAAGCAGTCTTCTCAGAGGCCAAAGCTCAACTTCGTGCCCTACACTTTAATCATCTGATTTTTTAAAATGCAAATAAATCTCTGCTTTGCTACTTCTATAAGATATAGAATTCTAAGCAATTCCCCAATTCTAGTAATACCATAGGCTATTATAAGTTCTGGCAACTTCTAAGTTTTCTGTTAGAAATGTGTCATCTCTCTTATTTCTGGATGTTTCTTCATTGTTCATGTTATATACAAGTCCTAAATGTCTCCCTACCCCAAACAAAACAAAAATATAACACAAAACAAAGCAAAACAGAAGAAAACATGATGCTTTCACTTTTTTGTATTTTTTTAGTGATATTTGATATTTAGTGATTAGGGCAGACTATTCTGTTATTTGTGTCAATTTTCTTACAGACTTCTCTTCCAGAGAATTTAAGGAACTTAGCATGCAGAGGTTTATGGGGGCATTGTTTGTTTCAACAACCAGTGTAAGGGAAAAGAACAATCGGGAGGGAAGGGTCAGAAGGTGAGAACAAGAACATGTGCACCAAAGCCAGGAGGGCCTGGTTTGTGTGAGGATCAGTTAGAATACAGGGAGCTGGGAATATGACTGCCTCCAAACTGTTTTACTCTACAGTGTTAGCCATGGAGACAAAGGTATCTTAGCTTCATGTTTTCAGGTACTTTGTATCATCGCAACCAAACAAAATCAGAGAAGTGAAAAGAATTTCAGTACTTCCATATCGGATTTTTTTTTTTTTTTTTTTTTTTTTGTGAGAGAAAGTTAAGAGTCTTGAAGTGAAAGAGAGGAAGAGACTGTGTAAGTGAACCAATGGCTTTTTGTCATTAATTTTTGACAAGAAGGAAAAGAATTTCAATGGATTCTTAATGAGCAGTAACTGGATATTAATGACTTCATTAAACTGCTGGACAAAACTAAAACTTTTCTCATTCTCAGGCAGACAGTAAGGAAATCTTCTATGTCTTCTTCAGTTTGATACGATTACAGAGTCATGTAGGAAATAAAAACTTTGTAATCAGCATAGCTTCAGCTAATGATGGAAAGATTTCTAAGAGGATTATCTTCCCATCAAAAATTATTATTCTAAAATTATACAGTGTTTAATATTGTTCTGATTAACTAAAATAAAAGCTCAAGCTGTGCAACTCTGTGATTCCTTTTTGTTTTTCTATTTTATACATGTGTACATACATATATATTTATATTTAATACATTTGTACATGTATTTTACATAATTTCTCCAGGAGCAACATACTTTACCATGACAGTATATAATTTTCAATAATTTTATGATAATGCTATCAATTCATGTCCAATAATAAATATTATGAAAGTTCTTTAAAATTCATATTGGAAAAATAAATGCTTCTTGCCATATCATCTTTTGCAAATAGCCAATGTTAGCATATTTTTGTCCTTAACATGTATTTATGACCACTTCCATATGCTAGATCCTTGTTTAAAATAGAGATAACAGAAACCCATCCTTCTATGAAGGATAGATAGAAAATAAGCCTATGAAGAAAGTAATAATAAACACTAAAAAATTCTATCAAGAAAATAAAATAGGCTAATATGAAATGGAAAGAAGTGGCCAATGGAGGCTGGGAGTGAGCTGCCATAGAAGGGTTGTCACTGTGACAAAGTAACTCAACAGAGTCACAGTAGATCACAAGAAAACCGATGGCAGGATCGAGGGGAAGAGTTTCCAAAAACGTCAGGAACAAAGATCAGCACATGTTAAAGGCCTGAAGAGAAGCCAGTGTTTGGTGTTACAGAGACAGAAACATGGCCAGCATGTTTAGCGGAGTAAAGAGATTAAAGAGGAGAGCATACTCTGACCCCAGAGGGTCTTGGAAAAAACGGGAAGAAACTTGTATTTTATTTTGGTAGTTTTCCCATAAATGAGTCACATGATTTTATCCAGAAAGAAATGCTCTATGCAGACAGGATCCTAGAAAACACAACAGCAAAGGTAAATGTAACTAACTGTTAAGAGGTTGCTGCAGAACTTCAGGTTCCTTGAATGAAGGAGAGATAAGATTCAGGAAGTACGTGGTGCAGTGGCTTGGCCTGATGCTGCTTGTATTCTAAATACAATAATGCTAATTAACTAAATAAATTCAGTAATGCTAAATACTGAACCCTCAAAATGTGTTTGCCCCCATGGGCATCAGATCCTCATGTACTTGAAGTGATGCCATGTTAACCTTCTTCCCAATTTAATTGTTTAATTAAAGGCTAGAGCCTGTGATTGGGCAGTGGAGGGAGAAAAGTGAGACTGGAGGTTCAAGTGAAAGGGTTGCAGGGAGAGCGAGAGAGTGAGAGAGCGAGAGAGCGAGAGTGAGAGAGAGAGAGAGAGAGGAAAACAGGAAGAAGAAGCTGCCATGGACCAAAACATGACCAGGAGAAACAGCAAGTAACAAGGGGGTCTATAGCCAGGGAATAAGTTAATATAGCTATGACTTGCAAATAAAATACCTGGGTTGTATGTCTTTTATACAGGCTTCTTAAGATTATAAATTCCATCACAACTTGGGGCAATGGTGACTTAAATTTAAGAATCCATCTAAATGGATGAAATAACAAAAATATGAAGGAAGAAACTGATCAGAGTGAGTTTGTGTCTGTGGTCTAACGAACTGGAGGGACTGTAGTTCTGTTTACAGATCAGATAAAGATTATAATAAACCCCTTGTAGTGATTCTTAACACAGTGCCAGACCTTAGCTGTCACCAAGACTCCCTCAGTCTTGCATCGTTTATGTCTTCAAAACCAGTACAATGCAGACGACACCTCCGTTGACAAGTTCTGTTCCCATTTGAAGATACAGTCCAATAACACTCGTGGACCAGAGGTGTTTCCGCTCTTGTGTGCTGACCCTGAGGAGCTTTTCCTGTTGTCCCAGTGAGGCACAGGAGGATTCATTTCAGTGGTGTCCATCTCTCTGACAATCACATGGGCTGTTTCAGCCTCCACACCCCGATCAGCACACGATCAGTTTCTTAGTCAAAACAGCACAAAGTAGCCTCTAACTCAATCTGAGACAGAGTCCTTGCTGCTTTCAGAAACATCACGAGCTGAGCTTCTGCTGTCTTCATTTCTCATATCATTACCAACTCCCTAAAGAATGGCCCATTAAGCTTTCTTCATATTGCTAAAATGCTTTCTAGGCCAAAGTTCCAAATTCTTTCATAGAACAGTCCAAAGGTTAAAAGCCATATGGTCAGGTTTATCACAACAATGACCTCATTTTCCATGATAGAAACTTCTGTTCTTGTTTAATTGTTACAATGAAACATCCTGCTTTGTCAACTTAGGGAAGAAAGAGTTTACCTTAGCTCACAACTCCATATTACAGTCCATCATAGGAGGGGGGTCAGGCCGCAGTAACATGAGACAACCGGCCACACACCCACAGTCAAGAGCAGAAGAGCAATAAATGCACACATGCCCACTTGTTTCCATGCTTGAGATTATCTCTTCTCCAATCTACTTTTTAAAATATTTTTTATTTATTCTTTGAAGATATCATACATGTACAAAATGTAACATGACCAGTTCTCCCTCTGCTCCAACTCTTCTCAAGACCTTCCCAATACAACTCCCTCACAATTTCATGTCCCTTCTTTAAATTAAATTTAATTAACTAATTATTTAACTTATTAACCAACTAAGTCCAATTAATGATACCCATTTGTGTATGGTTTAAAGTTATCCACTGAGGTATGAGCAACTTATGAGAGCCCCCTCCAGAAGTAAAGTGACAGTCCCTGCCCCAGTAGCTGTTAACTGCCAATAGCAGGACACCCTGCCTAGAGAATGGTGCTACCCACAGTGGTCTTGGCCTTCCCACATGAATTTACTTAATTAAGGCAGTCCCCCACAAACACTGGTTGTATTTAGTTGTCAACTAAAGCTATCATTACAGTTAAGTTTTCTCATTGACTTAAAAATTCTTTTCATATTATGGCTATTACCCCTTAATCTCTACATAATCCAGGTTTTTTATTTATCTCCTTTTTTCAGTGTTTTCCGATGCACAAAGGTATTTTTCATATAATGAAATTTACCATCATTATCTTTGTTGTCTATAGTATTTTCCCAGGTAAACAGTCACCAATATTGACCCTGAAAGTTTACAATTTCAACCCATTTGATACTAAATTAAGCATTTGTCTAGTAAGTCTGTTTTTCATTGTTGTGACAAAATGCCTAAAGAAATTAAACCAAAGGAATACATTTTATTTGGACTCAGTTTCTATGTATCAGTCCGTGATCAACTGGTTCAATTGTTTTTAGCCCTGAAATAAGGTAGACTACCATGGTAGAAGAATATGGTAGAAAAACGCTATTTATCTCATGTTGGCCAGAAAGCAATGAAAACAAGAGGAAGGAGCGAGGAGGGATAAAAATCACATCTTCGATGGTCTACTTCCTCCATCACCAGCCTACCCCCTGCCACAGATTGTGATACCCTAAATAGCCTGTTAAGCTACAAGTCAATGCATTGATGAATTAGAACCTTCATGATCCAGTCTCCTGCCAGAGACCCTAGCTCTGAGCATGGCTACATGGGGATCAAGCTTTTAGTACATGTATTTGTGGTAGGGAGCAGATGTGAGATCCAAACCATAATATTCCTGAAATGGGGCTTTTGTGAACTTGTATTCTAGATACTACATATGACATAGCAGGCACTGAGCGTACTTTGGGCACAGGGTGCTGCTACCATGGTAGAGGGACAGGATGTACAGAGGCATGCTAAAAGATGCATTAGTAAGTGATGTATTCTTTCTGTCATTTCCAGACTCATGTGCAGAAATATATCCTGCTGGCCATAAGTTCTACAAAGAGAAAGAAATGGAGAACCTGAATTATTCACAAGCTGGAGAAAGATGTAAACTGTGACTGGCACCACTAACAACCAAATCCTACCTTCAGTGGATGATAAAGTTGTGTGACTTTACAAATAGTGCTGCACTTTATCCACTCGACCATGTGCTTCCTAAAGGTAAGAAGTGTAGTTTTCTTTCCTCACCACTCATAACAAATTGTACTCATGTCTACAATGTTTATCTTTTCATTTTCACCCCAAGGTAGTTACTATGACCTTGCACTCTTCCTGTAAAAAAGTAGAATTTATCTTCCCTCTGCTTGATAGGAGTCTAGCTTTGTGATTTCTTTTGATTTGGAGTGTGTGTGTAAATGCTGTGTGCAGCCTCAAGATGCCTTTCCATCTGAATTTGCCTGGGTTACCCAGCTAGAGCAAGAGAAGCTGCTTGAATCTTAGAGAAGCAACTAAGACTGTTCTAGTCTAGCCAGCCCCAGTGAAGCCCTCAGCTAACTCCAGGGGAGCCACTCAGCTGAGCTAACACTAGGAGACAAGCAGAGCTCAGCTCTGTCACAATATCAGCATACAACATGAGCTAAACGAATGATGATTGTTTTTAGTTACAAAGTTTAGGAGTGGTTTACTAAGAAAGTTAACAGATATGTCACCATCCCTAGATGTTACAAACACATCACAAGTTTTATAAATACATTGTTAAAGAGGTTAATTTATCTAATATTCCCTTCTGTGCAACTGTTTTGACAAGCATGGGGATAGAGAAATAATTGATTGCCCTCTATTGCCAAGGATCTATGGAGTTAGCAAATGGGACAAACAATTATATGATATTCACGTTCAGCAATGTAACAACCCTAATAGAAATTAAGAATAATGGGAGAGATGATCAAGACCCAGAATAAGGGCTGGGATGATGAATTCTTCAAAAAGAAATAAGATGGCAATGTCTTTTAAAAACTGGGCAAAAGCCACCATATGATGTCCTAGGGTTTGAAGTGTATGCTGTACATATACAGAGGAATGTAGGTGCAGAAGGTGTCTTGGTTAGTTTTTGTCAACATGACAGAAGCTGGAGTGGTTTGAGAAGAGAAGCCTCAAATTGACAAATTCCTCCATCAGACTATGGACAACTCTGTGGGGCATGTTATTGATTCGTGGTTGATGTGAGATGTCCCAGTCCGCTAGAAGGAATACTACCCCTGGGCAAGTAGTTCTGGGTAATATCAGAAGCAGGATGAGCAAGCCATTAAAATCCATCAGTAAGCAGCATTCCTCTGGAGCAGGGTTAGAGGAACAAAGAAGAAAGTCTCTGCAAGGAGAAATGGGAGCAAGGCATAGAGTGGGTATTTAGATGGGAAAGGGGCCCTATAAAATACCCACACCATCATTGTTTAACAGACTTCCAGCTCTAGCCCTCGCCCATCCAGAATGTATAAAGTTATTACTTTTCTTTTCTCTGGAGCTTGGTCTTGGTCTTTTGTGGTTGTTTAATCCTTCATGCCAAGGAACAAAATTGGCAATCCCTTAGACAACTGCCATTACTCTCATTATACCTCTGTGGTCCAGCTTCAGTTCCTGCTTTCAGAGTCCTGCCTTGGGTTCCTACTCTAACTTTCCTTCATGACTACATGCTATAAGGTAAGATAAACCTTTTTCTTCTGATGTTGCTTTCAGTCATGGTGATTATCACACCAGTTGAGATCTAGACAGAAGACTACAAATTAGACCACTTATAAAACAAGAGGAGAAGAGGAGAGAGTTAACAGAAGAGTGCTCTATTTAGCAGCTATAAGAACCTCAGGAAGACATTTCATTTCTGCAGAAGTATTTGTATGCAATGTTTGCAGAGAAAGCAAATTCCATTTTATAAAGTTATTTAATATTAACAATAATTATTTAAGATAATGGGTTTCCCTACAGTATTTCATATTCACCCTCTTCTATTTCTTTCTTTACAAACAAAATTCTATGCCTGAGTTCTTGCATTCTGTATTCTGTTCATGTGTAAAACCAAATAATTTTAATGTAAAGAAAATAAAAGTAGCTCTAAGCAAGAGGGAATAGCATAGACAAAGACAGACTAGTGTGAAGCCATGTGGTACATATGTGCAGTTAAATGCCAAACCTGACCAAAATGAATGTTTAAAGGACAAGGTGTGACAGATGATAGAGTGAAAGTACAAAGAGCCAGGAGTGTGTGAAGAGCTTGGAGTCCTTTCCAAGGACAGTGGCAGCCACTGCTGACACCTAGTCATGAATGGAGATCATGGAGTCCCTTCCAAGGACAGTGGCAGCCACTACTAACTCTGACTTGAATTAACATGTAAAGCAGTCTTCTTAGAAAACTATCAAAATATAAAGGTCTCCTTAAGTAATGTAAGGTACCAGCAACTCACTTATTTAACAATAATTTCTGAGTCCTTGCTTATATAAAGCAGCATCTAAGGGACATTAAGCAATGGACACCAAGCAATAAGATTCAAGCTCTGCTCTCCAGGATTTCCAGGTCAATATGTAAGACAGTGATGGAAACAAATTGCTCCTAGTCAATATGTGAACAAGATCAAGTTCTATGGGTGTTGAGGGTTGGAAGGACCAGTCCTGGGAGGTAGACAGAGAGAAAAGTATAAAGACTTAAAAGTAAAATATGAATGGCATACTGAATACAATATGATTGATCCAGTGTGTTTCTACGAGCTCTAGTCTCTCTACCACTTCCCCCATCATAGCAGAGTACCCGCCATTTCTCCTCTTCCATCATTGTTTGTAATTAGCAACATGAAGTCTTAAGGCACCAATTATCAATGGAATAACATAGTTATTTATAATATATAATTGGCCCCAACAAAATTAAATCATAAATACTATATGCTTACTTTCACTAACCTCATTTTCAAGCCCCAGAAGTGAAACTTAGCAACTTTTCTCAATTGCTACTACAGTCCAAACATATAGAGTCTGTCTAAACCCAATAGTTAGACAACCAATTTGGGCTAATATAAAACCCTCATTTCTCTAAATCTCAAAAATCAGAGGTTTATTCAATGTAAGGTAATACATTAGAAGCCTCATTCAAAAAGATTAAATTTAAGAAACATAGATATTCCTAGGGAAAAGTTTTAAGAAGTAAAATCCAACACAAAATGTTTAGTAGCTACTGTCATGAGTGATTAAACTGTACTCAGCTTGGCTGTGTGTTTGCATTTCCTCTTTACCACACAACTTGTCATGACTGTCTTCAATGTCACCGCTCGGTCAACATCTCTTATAAGAACATTCATGCTAAAAGGTACCATGAAATTTTTTACATGAAGGATGAAGTCATTAGAGTTATCAAATCTCTGGCTAGGTTGGCAAAGTCTACCCATCATCTTCAACATCACTCCTCCCTGGTTTGTGAAGAGCCTCTCTCTTCAACCACACATTCAAATAAACAAGGCTAAAACAAAATTGTCATGTTTCCTCAGGTGACTGAAATCCCTTGATTACATTTGTTGCTGCAATAAAATGCATTCAGGGCTACATATTTATGTGCCCTACTTGGTACATTCACCATGCTAACATGGTGCCTAAGTGTAGATTTATACCAGTCTACAGGATGATATCTGTATACTGAATGAATCTCATACTTGGGATGGCCTCTGAATGGGAGCTATGCCAGCAGCCTGGAGCATTTAACAAACTGTAGACCTGGGATTTGAACTCTAAAACCCTGAAAGTTAGTCTCTACAAGCAATTCTCTAGACACCCTATCCCACACCAGAAAAAGGTTTGTCACACAACAACATGATATCCTAAAAGACATAGTAGTGTTCACTGTGCATTATTATTTTTAATGTTTGGTTATGAATATATATATATATATATATATATATGTATATATTAAAATGACAATCGATTTCTATATGATAGAGCCATACCATATAGGTCACATAAATATGACTAAAATTTAAATATATTGGCTAAAAATATAACCAAACAAGAAATATTATTTAAACATATGTTTTAAATATATTTTGAAATAGAAGGAACATCAAATGGAAAAGCTTTTCTGGGCTGTATATTTGCTTTTGTCTGTTATGATCCTTTGCTTGTTTTGATAAACTTTGATGTAATATGGCCACAAATATAGTGCACACAAGGGAGTCTGAATTGGAACTTTCACAGACAATAAAAGAAGAAATGCCCAGATGAAATTTTATAGAATCTGAAGTATCCTTTAAGGAAATATTCTGAAAATTAAATAATAATAATAATAATAAATATATATAATTGTATTAAGGAACAGTAAGACAGATACAGTACTACACACTCAATGTCATTCATTATCTTTAACTTTGTCTTGATACATTCATGTATGAATTTAAATGATAATATATAGGCTACAATTTAAACTTTACAAGCAAGATTTTGTATAATACCTGAGGCTCTTGATTACTAAATCAATTAGGTGAAAAGACTTCCCAATGTGTTATTGTTTTAATTAATATATGGACATTTGGCATAATTTAAATAAATAAGCAGGTTTATGCCTGTAGAGCCAGTACATGGGAAGTAAAAGCAGGAGGATTAGGAGTTCAAAGCCATTCTCAGCTATTTAGAGAGTTCCAGGCCGGTCTGGGCTACATGAACCCTAATCTCAGATAAAAATACACAAGTTAGAAAAAACAGTGTATAGTCTATCATGGTTACTGAAAGCTTATTTAGTTCCAAATGATTCACTTAAAGGGACAAGTAATTGTATTCAAGCAAAATTCTTTAAAGGACAATAATCTTTTCTGAGAAATGAAAATTTTTATAACATACAGTTATGAGATATTGTTATATATCTCTAAGTGATAAAAACAAATTTATTGGTTTTTTCCTAGTTTTTAGTAGTATGGCTTTAAAAATGTTTCTTGGCAGTGGTTTGGACTAAATTTAGAGCGTTGTGTATGTCTAATATGTACTTTGTCACTGAATAAAACATAGCCCTGAACAGACTTATTAGAATATTTCTTAAAATTATATTATATCCTACTATGCAAAACCTCATTTTTAACTTTCTGAATGAATACTTTTTTGGAAAAATTCATACATGGTAACTACAATATGCCTAGATTGCTCCAGATGTTGGAAAACAACAGCATGGTCACCAGGAGATGGTGTATAAGAATCACTAAGCTTCTAGTACATCTCACACTGAGGACTAGAGGAGAATGGAGAGAGCAGTCCATTTTCAAAGGTTTCTGCAGCTTTCTGCTTCTCCTTGGCCAGACCTTACACAACTGGAATAGCAGCTATAAGAAGACTGAGCTGACTCCTAAACAAAAATTCTCAACACACTAGAATTATTATTAGGGTCCATTTATCTATCTTATCTTGGGGAACTTTGGGGTCTACAAAACTATTTATAAGAATGAATTAACACATGAAAAACTTGTAACACAACTACATACACTAAATAAGAAACTAGGAATTTTTGCTTTTCGCCTGGGAACTTGAGCATGAATTAAAAAAATTCTCCATAATATCTCCATACTCCAGGGATCCTCAGAAGAGATGGACTATTATAGAAGCTTCTGCCTAAAGGGCAGATTCCTGGGAGTGTGTTGAGAGGCAACCATGGGATGGATGTCCTTTCAAAGCTTCAGGGGAAGGACAGGAAGGCAGGATAGGCTAAATACAACCTGTGCTAGCAGAATTCTGATGTGATTCATCTTTAAGATAACAGGAACTCAATTTCTAAAGGCATAAACATCCAAATCAAATATAATGATCAAGCCTTCTAAGGTTCTCAACACTAAGGATACATAATACAGTTTTCTCACCACTTAGAGCCTAACCTAACTCCAACTGGCAGCTTGAACCTTTTAGTGGTCCTTGAAATGTCTAGTCTATCAGGAAAAACAGTCGAAGGGAAAGCTGATCTAATACCAGAGTTTTGCATTTGTGATCTGATGTGGCACCAGGGTAGGGCCAGCATTCTCCTTCCTAGAGCATATGATTTAGGCAGGCATAACCATTGGTGATCTATTCCTGGCCCAGGTCTGGACACAGTACCAGTACTTCTTTCTTTTTACTAACACAAAGGTATGGATTCGGGGAGGGCAAGGTCGCTGGAGCCAGCTGTTGAGATGCAAAGGTGCAGACAGGACTTGCACACACAGGAGCCATCACTATGTGACCTTTCTGGAGGAGGTAACTCCAGGTAACTAAATCTATAGCCTCAGGTAGTTGTCCCTGTGTCCATCAGCATGGTTTCCACCACTGAGAACGAGAAAGGAGTTCAGCAGAAAGGAAGCTTTCCAAAAGTACAAGGCTACTTGGGCTGGTTTGTGCTGGTTATCCTGTTGCTTGAACATCAAAGAACTATGACTCTGCATGCTTAGGTTTTTGTTTGTCTCGATTTAGCAAACGTTGATTGAAGACTAGTGGGAACCAGTCATGATACCAGGTTCTGGAGACTCAAAGATGAATGAAACAGAATTTCTGGTCTCCTGGGAATTGTGAACTTGACAGAAAGCCTAAGGCAAGGCTGGCCACAAGTTGTAGTTTAAACAGCTCATAGCTGCCCACACTGGCCCTACTCACTGTCCCTGAACAGTCACCATGCAGGTTAAAGAAGGGGAACCACATTACTCAGCATGCTTAAAACATAGTGACCTGGATGTTTTCACACACTAATTACCTTTGAAAAACTATTCAATGAGAAGGAAAGTGTTTCTTTTCCTGATAGCAAATGCTTTACTCCGAACCCACTGTCCTGAAAATAGCAATGTGGAAATTAATTAGTGGCTTATTTGGCTGAGTACTAATTATAATGTAGATAAACAAATGAACTCAGAGACAGCATGAAACACGGTCAAAATAATTGAGCAGTGCAGCTTGGTAATTCCAGATCTTGAATAATTTACTTTGAAACCATTAGTCAGTACTCATTTTCAATCTGAAAATATCCAAGGAAGCAGCTCACCTTTCCAAATGGAAACATTTTCTTAGTTCATGCTGTGAATTAGGTGCCTGGGGGCTGGGGAAAAGGGGAGGCACTGAAGTGCCTGAGGGCATCTACTCTTGCATCTACTCTTAAAAAATGAAGAACCAGCCAGTGGTGGTGGTGGCAGAGGTTGCAGGGCATACTTTGACCCCAGCAGTAGGAAGGCAGAGGCAGGTGCATCTCTGTGAGTTCCATGGCGGACTGGTCTACAGAGTTAGTTTCAGGGCAGCTAAGGCAACATAGAAAAGTCCTAGCTCCAAAAAGAAAAAAAGAAAAGAAAGGAACTGCATGGCAATACCCTTCATATTATGAAAAGCATCAAAAAAGAGTATTTCCCCCAGATTTCATATTAATATCATTCACCATTTACAAATAAAAATAATACAAAATACTTTACAGGTATGTGTAGAAATATTATAATAAACCTATTAT
This sequence comes from Rhynchomys soricoides, assembly GCA_019843965.1. Taxonomy (NCBI): domain Eukaryota; kingdom Metazoa; phylum Chordata; class Mammalia; order Rodentia; family Muridae; genus Rhynchomys; species Rhynchomys soricoides. The sequence continues at coordinate 1,853,916 of JADRCH010000247.1, read as the reverse complement.
TTTATATGATTAATATACACTATTAAAAAGAGAATGAGTGTTTTAAGGCACATTTTATTACAAACATTATTAGAGCACATCATAATTAAAAGATAAAATAAGAATTAGTATACAGTGTTTTGGAAACAAAACTGGCCTGGCATGCTGCAACTTGCCTTTGAGTTCTGTGAGTTCAAGGTCAGCTTTCTTTATACAATAAGTTCCAGCCCAGCCTATGTTAAAGCAAGCAACCAAGCAAAAAAATAAAAAATAAATAGAAATTATTCAATAAAATTGGTAGACTACTAAGGCTGTAGAAAGAAAGAAATGCAAGCATCTCACTTTTCTTAACTAGTAGAAGCTATCATATCCAAGTTCTGTGTGTTCCAAGCCCTCTCAACTTGGAAAGTTCTCAAATTCTAAGACTTTCCTCTTCCTTGTTCAAATATGGATCATTCACAATCTTAAAGCAGGGGAAACATATACTAGTGTATGCTTTCAAAAATTATTTCCTTTGTCTGGGACATGGCTAGGAACACTTCAGGTTTCATATTCTAGGTACTACTACTGGGAAACAAGGTGACACCTACCTTTGTAGGGAATTTTGGGTCAACACTGTACTTGGGTGTAGAGTACAGTGAAAAAGTAAGATCTCTGTACTCTGAGCTCCCTTTCCCTCTATGTAACAAGATTTTCATTTTCCCAATAAACAAGAGCATGGCTATCCTAGGCTGCCAGAAAGGAAGGGAAACTCTCACTCTCTTTAAATGCTTTTTGTGTCAGATAAAGTTGGAAGAGCAACCAGCCATTTAAAAGGATCAGATGCAAAGCAAGACCTTCTGCTGAATCAGGGAAGCTGAGCTTCCCACTGGGTCCCAGGCCTTAAACACCTTCTTAAGGACCAGAAGCAACCATGCAAAGCAACCCTCAACAAGGTGCTAATTGATTACTAGCCAGTGCATTGTCTTCCAGGCTCACATATAGGCCAGCATAAAATCTCTTTAAAGCAGGAACTACAAAACAGAAGGGTTGGAGTATTATTATAACATATCCTTTTCCATCTGTGGTGGGAGACCTCTGCCTGGGACACCAGGGCTCCATAGCCAATTAGCTCCAGGAGAAAGCAAGCCACCCACGAGTGTGGAAAAGCTGGTGAGTGGGGGTAAGATGAGCATCACTGCTCAGCAGGTCTTGCCTGGAATCCTTGGGACACAGGGACTGAGGAACAGCCAGGGGAAGGAGCCTTCCAGTTCCCATATGTGGTGGGAGACCTCTGCCTGGGACACCAGGGCTCCATGGCCAAATAGTGCCAGAAAGAAAGCTAGACTCCCAAGAGTATGGGCAAGCCTGTCTGCTCAGAGGGACCCACCTTGAATCCCCAGAACACAGGGAATGAGGAGTAGTCCTCTGGTTTCTTTCGGTGGCCGGGAGCAGATCCTGTGACACAGAGCTCCATACTCAAATAGTGCCAGGAGAGAGCTGGTATACCAGGAGTGCCAACACACCATCAAGAACAGGCAATACCACCACTTCTGTTCAAATTCACTGGATCAAGAAGGACCCTTGCAGAGCCATCAGGACACAGGAACCAAGGGACAGCTGGGGACAAGATCCTTCTGGTTTTTTTCTGCACCCCACAGCTGACCCTGTACCACAGCACTCCAAACCCAAATTCCTCTCAGAGAGAGCTGGCCTTCAAGGAGTATTGACGCTGAGACTTGCAAGAGGGACAAGACACAGTCAGAGAGAGTAAGACTAGCTAACACCAGAGATAACCAGATGGCTAAAGGCAAGGCCAAGAACATAAGCAACAGAAACTAAGGCTACTTGGCATCATCAGAACCCAGCTCTCCCACCATAGCAAGCCCTGGATACCCCAAAACACCAGAAAAGCAAGACTCAGATTTAAAATCACATCTCATGATGATGATAGAAGATTTTAAGAAGGATATAAATAACTCCCTTAAAGAGGAAACACAAAAACTCCTTAAAGAAGTACAGGAAAACACAATCCAACAGATGAAGGAAATGAACAAAACCATCCAGGAACTAAAAATAGAAATAGAAACAATAAAGAAATCACAAAGAGAGACAACCCTGGAGGTAGAAAACCTAGAAAAGAGATCAGGAGTCATAGATGCAAGCATCACCAACAGAATACAAGAGATAGAAGAGAGAATCTCAGATGCAGAAGATACCATAGAAAACATTGACACAACAGTTAAAGAAAATGAAAAATGAAAAAAGCTCCTAACCCAAAACATCCAGGATATCTGAGATACATTGAGAAGACAGAACTTGAGGATAATAGGTATAGAAGAGAGTTAAGTAAGATTCTCAACTTAAAGGATCAGTAAATATCTTCAACAAAATTATAGAAGAAAACTTCCCTAACCTAAGGAAAAAGATGAACATAAACATACAAGAAGCCTACAGAACTCCAAATAGACTGGACCAGAAAAGAAATTCCTCCTATTACATTATAGTCTAAACACCAAATACACAAAATAAGGAAAGAATATTAAAAGCAGTAAGGGAAAAAGGGCAAGTAACATATAAAGGCAGACCTATCAGAATTACAACAGACTTCTCACCAGAGACTATGAAAGCTAGAAGATCCTGGACAGATCTCATACAGACCCTAAGAGAACACAAATGTCAGCCCAGGCTGCTATACCCAGCAAAACTCTCAATTATCATAGATGGTGAAACCAAAATATTCTATGACAAAACCAAATTTACACAATATATTTCCACAAACCCAGCCCTACAAAGGATAATAAATGGAAAATGCCAACACAAGGAGGGAAACTACACCCTAGAAAAAGCAAGAAAGTAATCTTTCAACAAACTCAAAAGAAGATAGCCACACAAACATAAAAATAACACCAAAAATAACAGGAAGAAACAATCACTATTCCTTAATATCTATGTGTTCTGCTTGTTCTCCATCCCAACTTCTCTTAGCCATGAAACCTATTTATTCATCACTAGATGACTTCACAACCCTAGACCCAGCTAACAAACCTCCTCCCTTCCACCACAGATCTGCTTCCATGCAGCCTTCCGCACCACCTAAAACCCTAACTGCTGCCTCAGTTTCTCCTTCTCACCAGGATACCCCAGGGCCTACTAATTCGACCTCTCCAGACTCCTCCCCTCCTTCTGTGCCAGCTGCAGGTCACTCCAATCATCCTGCATTGGCATCAGCCTTCATCCCTCCTATTACTCATTCTAAAGCCACAGCCAAAACCCCAATTCCTTCTTCTCCAGAGACACCTGACCCAGCACCAGTCCTTCCTTTAAGGGAAGTAGCTGGAGTTGATGGTCTGGTCAGAGTACATGTCCCATTCTCGATGAGTGAACTTTCTCAAAGAGAAAGCAGACTGGTTTCGTATACTTCTAACTCTTCCAGATTTATTAAGGAGTTCCAGTACATCACTCAATCTTATAGATTGACTTTCCATGATATTCATATGATTCTTACTAATAATTTACTTCCTGAAGAACGCAGGCGAGTTTGGGAAGTGGCAAAAGCACATGCAGATAAAATTCACCTAACAGATATGACTTATCCAATTGGATCTAAGGCAGTGCCTGACCAGGATCCTCAATGGAATTTCAATTCCACAGGTGGTATCTTAGCCAGAGACAGGTTTGTTACATGCCTTCTGGCTGGCCTAAGAAAGGCAGCCTTAAAGCCAATAAATTTTGAAAAACTCCAAGAGGTTGTCCAGGACAAACAGGAGAACCCATCCCAATTTTTAGAACACCTCACATAGACTCTTCTGCGATACACTAATTTAGATCCTGAAAATCCAGAAGGTAAGCAACTTCTGATGACTTACTTTTTTTCCCAGAGCTACCCCGACATAAAAGATAAACTTAGGCGGTTGGAGAGGGGGCCCTTGTGCTGGCCTTCAAGGTGTACCATGAGAGCGATGAGAAAGCCAAAAAACCGACCAGCCTCAGCTGCTAACCTAGATTCCTGGTCTTCTAAGGCTCAGAGTCCACCAGGCCCCTGCTATAGATGTGGCCAGCAAGGTCACTGGGCGAGGGCTTGCCCCAACCCCAACAAGCCAAGGGGACCATGTCCTAGGTGCCATCAGAAGGGACATTGGGCTGTTGACTGCCCTCATATTGTGAAGAACAGAGGGACGTCACTCCCAGGTAACCCTTCAGCTGACTTCCTAGGCTTGGCTATGGATGATTGATGGGGCCAAGCTCTCTTGAACTGACCATGCCTGTCACTAGCAGAAAGCCCCGGGTAGCTATCATGGTATGTGGGCTGCCCATCTCCTTTCTCTTGGATACTGGGGCCACTTACTTGGTCTTGACGGAGTTTTGGGGACCTACTTCACCTTTGTATTTTCCTCTTGTCTGGGTAGGACAATCTTATCTCCTTCATCAGATCACATCTCTTAGTTGCATTTTTAGGGGTGTACCCCTCACCCATTACTTTTTGTTAGTGCTGACATGTCCTGTTCCCTTGTTGGGAAGGAATCTTTTAGCTAAGTTGGGAGCTTCTATTCCTTTGCTCCACCCATTCGCCTAAACTCAAGCTCGCCAGCAGTTCCTCTGCTCCTTCTTCTTGCCAGTCAACCTACTAACACTAGCATGTTGTTTCCTTTACCAGCTTCTCAGGTGGACACCCGAGTTTAGGATGTCCAGAAGCCCTCTGTTGCTAAACATCATTCTCCTGTTGTCATCCAGTTACTGGACTCTACCAGGTACATCACCCAGGCTCAATATCCCCTCTCTCTCCAGAGTCTCAGGGGACTTAAGCCTATCATCTCTGACCTCTTAAAGAAAAAACTCCTTCGCCCCACCTCTTCTCCCTTTAACACCCCTATACTAGCAGTTAAGAAACCTAATGGACCTATCACCTGGTTCAAGACCTCAGAAGCATTAATTCTACAGTGGTCCCCTCCATCCTGTTGTGGCTGACCTGTACACTCTTCTTTCCACTGTCCCCTCGGGAACTTCCCATTTCTCAGTCTTAGATCTCAAGGATGCATTTTTCTCCATCCCTCTAGACACCCAGTCACAGAACATATTTGCCTTTACCTGGACAGATCCTGACATCCACTTTTCTACCCAGCTTACCTGGACTGTTCTACCTCAGGGATTCTGGGACAGCCCACACCTATCTGGCCAGGCCCTGGCTTCTGACCTACTCTCTTTATCTCTCCCTAAATCTAAGACTGTACTTTATGTAGATGATGTCCTTCTCTGTAGCCCCTCTCTAGAGATTAGCCAAGCTGATGCCTCTGCTCTTCTAAATTTCCTTTCCAGTCGAGGCTACAGGACCTTCTAAAGTCCAACTATCCACTCCTCAGGTCACCTATTTGGGACTAACTATTATCCTAACCCACAAGGCTATTACCTTAGATAGAAAGAATCTAATTCAGTCTCTTAACTGTTCCTTCTACAAAGGAAGAGATTTTATCATTCCTAGGAATGGCTAGCTTTTTATGTTCCTGGGTTCCCTCATTTTCCCTCCTTTCCCACCCTTTATATGAAGCAGTGTTAGGCCCCACCCACAAACCTCTTCTTAAACCTGTTACCAAGTCCTTTCAACCGCTCCAGCATGCTCTCCTGAAGGCCCCAGCCTTACACCTCCCTGACGTGACTCGTCTTTTTCCCCTCTATGTAACGAAAAAGGAGAGATTTGCCCTTGGAGTCTTAGGTCACCAACTGGGACCTTCTTTTGCACCTGTAGCATACTTGTCCAAAAAACTAGATCTAACCATCCATGGATAGGCACCTTGTATTCGTACCTTAGCAGTCGCTGAACTCCTTATTCAAGAGTCAAAAAAAACCTAACCTTGGGGTTGCCTATAACTGTCCTTTCTTCTCATAACCTGTCACAGCTCCTAACTTACAAAGGCTTACAGACTCTACCTCCTTCCAGGGTTCTTTCTCTTCAGGTAGCTCTGATAGAAGACTCCACACTCACCTTCCAATCATACCTGCCTCTTAATATTTCCAATCTTCTTCCTCGACCCAATACTAACCACTCCCTATCTCCCTCCTGCACTGAAACTCTAGAGGAACTATTACCTCATCCTTCACACATACAGGAGGGCACATTGCCTCAAGCCATTTATACCCGGTACAGAAATGGAAGCTCCTTTCTATATGAAAGGGCCAGAAAGGCCAGCTATGCCATAGTGGCCAGACACAGAGGTGGTGGAGGCACAGGCCCTTCCTACTCACAATACTAATCAACAGACTGAACTAATAGCCCTTACCCATGCCTCTCAACTGGCACAGGGACAATCCCTCAACATCTACACAGATTCCAAATATGCTTTCCATATTCTCCTGTCCCATGCTGCTATCTGGAAGGAACTCGGGCTACTTACCACAAAATGAGGATCAGGAACTAATGCAAAACACATGATGGCCATGCTAAAGGCCTCCCATCTCCCCACAGCCATTGGGATTGTCCACTGCAGATCCCATCAGACGGATGACTCTGTTGTTTCCAAGGGACACAACCGAGCCGATGAGGCAGCCAGAGCTGTGGTCCTTAGGGGCCTGGACTCATCTCAGCCTCCTCAGGACGTCCTCGCACTGCGACCTGCATCCCCACCTTCACCCCGACACTCGCCAACCTGTCCTGTCTTCACCAACTCTTTCACCCTAACAGCCAAGCACTGTCTTCTTTTATCAAGACCCACCTACAGCCTACTCCTGCGGACTTAAGTTTCTTAAAATCTATCACTGCTTCTTGCAAAATCTGTCAGATGTCAGACTCCAACTCAAGGTATCATAGCACCCCTTTTCCTACCCATCAGGCTAGAGGTTCCTTCCTGGAACTGACTGGCAACTTGACTTTACCCACATGCCCACTGTCAGACACGCCAAGTACCTCCTGGTCTTGGTGGACACCTTCTCGGGGTGGGTGGAGGCATTTCCCACAACTAACAAAAGGGCTCTGACAGTCTCTGATCTCCTCCTCCGAGAGATCATCCCCCGGTTTGGTGTCCCAGCCTCCCTCCAGTCAGACAATGGTCCGGAGTTTACTTCTCAGATTTCCCAAATTCTATCTAAGGCCCTAGACATCCCCTGGCATTTTCACATTCCCTACCACCCTCAGTCTGCAGGAAAGGTAGAAAGAACTAACTGCTCTTTAAAAACCACTCTTGCTAAGCTGTCACAGGAACTTCACCTTGATTGGGTAAAACTGCTGCCTCTGTCTCTTTTCAGGCTCTTAGCTCTCCCCAAGCGACCTCTCCTCAACTCACCCTTTGAACTCATATATGGATGTCCAGTCCTAACTCCTGGTCTTTCACCTAAATGCTCTCCCCTCTCAGACCATCTACTCACCCCATTACTTTGCCAGCTCTCTTCTCTCCTATGGAACTTCACTGACCACCATCTACCATGACCACACACTGTCTCCTGTCCACTGCCTGTCAACATTGGAGACCAAGTCCTTTTATCCCCTCTAGACCATCAGCCCTCACCCCTCTCTCCCAAATGGCAGGGCCCTTTTAAGGTAATTCTCGTGACCGCTACAGTGCTAAACTCGAGGGAATCTCTCATTGGGTCCACCTGTCTCACCTCAAACCTTTCATCCCTCCACCTAAAAATGACTCTTCTTCACACACGTCATCCCTAACAGGACCATGCTCTGTTAAGTTCCGGAGGACTTCAAGACCACTCATGTTGTCCCCAATCCCAGAAAATGGGATTCCACTCTGGCAGCCAAGCTCAACCTCACTGGATTAGACATGGGCTTCTCCACTTCTCCCTGCTGTTCATTTCCATTCAGGGTAGTCCTTATATCTGGAGATTTGAAGTTCAAGAAACCCCCACAGACAACAAACAGTCTTTCCAAATAGGGTCTGGAAACTGCTCTATAGCCGGATGCCATGAGCTGATCCAAATTGCTATCATCCCTGCATCTGTTATCCCATCTACCTATTATGATCTCTATGTTTGCTTTCTCTTTGACCAGACAAAAGATTATTGTAGAAAATGGCAAGACGAATATGGGGGCTGTCCATATTGGTCTTGTCAGATACATATGTTAGGATTACGTACCAATCACTTCTTCTATCAACAACTCAAGACACTCTTTTTCTACATACAAGACCCATGGGATTCCAGGTGGGAGACAGGAGTTGTTGGTAAGCTCTACTGTAAAAATCAACCCAGCTCCCTAGTAAGTACCATCCATATCCAGAGAAAATATGTCTCAATTGCCCAACCTCTAGACATTAGAAAAGTAGGGGAAATTAAACACTCCTCCAAAGTCCTTACCTCTTTGACATCACCCCTCATAAATGGCACTAACTGGTCATTTTGCCTTTTGCTTCAGACCTTGACCTTGGTGTACCAACTCCTTAATGTCACCAGGTTTGGTCATTTTAAAAATTGCTGGCTATGTGTACCCCCTGGAATTAACTCACAATTGCCACTTACAGCCTCTCTGGTGATACTGCCAAGTAACTTTACCTCACCTTTTGTCAGCTGCTCCAACTCCTATGTTGCCATGACTCCATACCTAACCTATATTCCTCTCTTTGGCATGGCAAATTGTTTTAGGACCTCCGGGACACGCTCTGTAGGAATGGTAAGCTCCCTAGACTGCAATAGAACCATAACCCTTGATATACCATCTCTGCCACAGTGCCCTGCAGTCCAGAACACGTCAAACCTTTGTGGCACCCAGGTATATCTTCGCCTACCCTCCAGCTGGTCAGGAGTTTGCACGTTGGTACTCCTTTTCCCTGAACTGGGAGTAATTCAGGGAAATGAGCTCCTTCCAATCCCAGTTGTAGATATGATGGCTGCCCAACGTAAGAGGGCAGTTCAGATCATGCCACTCTTGGTTGCCATGGGAGTAGCCATAGGTGTTGGTAACTGGAGTTGCAGGGATAACAACTTCCATGACCAAATATAATGAATTCACTTCCCAGTTTAAAAATGATTTTCAAGAAATGACTGAAACTGTGCTTACTATCCAGACACAGGTCGATTCTTTGGCGGCTGTGGTGCTTCAGAACCGATGGGGGCTAGATGTCCTGACAGCTAAAGAAGGAGGTCTTTGCCTGTCCCCCCAAGAATACTGTTTCTACGTCAACCAATCCGGGATAGTGAGAAATAAAATCCAGGAGCTACAGTCAGACAAACAGAATTTCAGGGTACTTCCTGTTACAGGATTACCAGCCGCTGTCCACAAAGGAGCCTGATGCAAACATTTACCAGGTGGGCCCCAATGGTGAAAGTCAGTTACACCCCAAAATTGAAAATGCCCCTGCATAGCTGGAAGCAGTTTAAGAGAAACAACTCCCTGATTCCCTTTTTACCATTGGCTTTTCCCCTCCCTTTTTCTCCTTTTTATAAAAAAGAAGGGAGGCATGTTGACATAGAGAGAGTCAGGCCAGCAATGTTACACCCAGGCAACAGCTCAACCCGCCCACCTGTTGCCAAGGCAACAGCCACCATATTCCCAGAATCCATTGGTCCACGGCCCACCTTTGTCTGCGGCTACATCACTCTCTCTATATATATGATCTGATCTCTCTCTCTCTCTCTCTCTCTCTCTCTGCCCTTTCTCTTCTCACAGCTACCTTGCCCCCCCTCCAATAAACTCCCCACGTGGAAATGTTTGGCCTGGTGTGGTTTCTGGAGCTGTCAGATCCCAGCCGACCATCCCTGCTGATCATATCTGACTATATCATCATCATTTTAATACGAGATTTACAGTCACTTGATCTTTGACAAAGGAGCTAAAACCATCCAGTGGGGAAAAAAGACAGCATTTTCAACAAATGGTGCTTGTTCAACTGGTGGTCTACATGCAGAAGACTGCAAATTGATCCATTCCTATCTCCCTGTACAAAGCTCAAGTCCAAGTGGATCAAGGGCCTCCACATAAAACCAGATAAACTGAATCTAATAGAAGAGAAAGTGGGGAAAACTCTCAAACATATGGGCACAGGGGAAAAGTTCCTGAACAGAACACCAACAGCTTATGCTCTAAGATCAAGAATCGACAAATGCGACCTCTTGGAATTACAAAGCTTCTGTAAGGCAAAGGACACTGTCAATAGGACAAAATGGCAGCCAACAGATTGGGTAAAGATCTTTACCAATCCTATGTCAGATAGAAGGCTAATATTCAAGATATAGAAAGAACTCAAGAAGTTAGACTCCAGAGATCCAAATAACCCTATCAAAAAATGGGGAAGAGAGATAAACAGAGAATTTTCAACTGAGGAAACTCGAATGGCCGAGAAGCACCTAAAGAAATGTTCAACATCCTTAGTCATCAGGGAAATGCAAATCAAAACAACCCTGAGATTCCACCTCACACCAGCCAGAATGGCTAAGATCAAAAACTCAGGTGATAGCAAATGTTGGCGAGGATGTGGAGAAAGAGGAACACTCCTCCATTGCAGGTGGGATTACAAGTTGATATAACCTCTCTGGAAAACAGTTTGTCAGACCCTCAGAAATGAACATAATACTACCTGAGGACCCAGCTATCCCACTCCTGGGCATATACCCAACATGTAATAAGGACACATGTTCCACTATGTTCATAGCAGCCATATTTATAATAGCCAGAAGCTGGAAACAACCCAGATGTCCCTCAACAGAGGAATGGATAAAGAAAATGTGGTACATTTACACAATGGAATACTACTCAGCTATTAACAACAATGACTTCATGAAATTCACAGGCAAATGGATGGAACTTGAAAATATAATCCTGAGCGAGATAACTCAGTCACAAAAGAATGAACACAGTATATACTCACTGATAATTGGATATTAGCCCAAAAGTTCAGAATACCCAATAGTCACTTCACAGCAACTGTTGAGCTGAGCATGAGGTCCCAGGTGAAGGAGTTGGAGAAGAGACTGAAGGAGCTGAGGGGGTTTGCAGCCCTATGGAGGGAGCAACAGTGTCAACTGGCCTGACCCCCTGATGCTTCCAGAGACTGGATCACCAACCAAAGAATACATATGGAGGGACCCATGTTGCCTGCCACATATGGCAGAGGAGAGACATTTTTGCCATCAGGGGGAGAAGAGGCCCTTGGGCCTAAGGGTGTTAGATGCCCCAGTATAGGGGAATGCCAAGGAGGGAAGATGAGAGTGGGTGGGTGGGTGGGTGGGTGGGAGAATACCCTCATAGAGGCAAGGGGAGGGGTAGGGAATATGGGGGTTCCAAAGGGGAGACCTGGAAAGATGGAAACATTTGAAATGTAAATAAAATATCAATCAATAAATAGTAATAAAAATAAATAAATAAAATATCAGAGTTACAGCAACTTGTATCCTCCAAATCAAATCATCCTCCTAGTACTTACTGAATTTGTCATAAGGAGTAGGCCTTACTAACAACTTGTAAATCACCTGCCTCAGATACATTTCCTTGTAGCAACATTTCATACTATTATTATTATCTATGTGTTGTAAAATTCTTCAGAACTCACTATCCCAGTCAGGGTCACTGTTCCTGTGATGAAACATCATGATCAAAAGCAATTTAGGGAGGAGAGAATGAAGAGGTCAGTTCAGGGCCTTTGGAAAACTCCACCAGACCCCTCCCCTCCTAGAAGAGAAAGGCCATAGAGCTCTCTTCAGCACCACTCCCTTCTGGAAAGGAGAGGCTAATTACATTCCTTAGAGCACAGGTGGGGGACTGACCATCAGGCCTCCTGTGGGTAGGGGAGGTGCCCAGAGCAAGTAGACACATTATGCAGGGCAGACCAACCATTGGCCACCTACAGACAAGGTGAGTCTTTGCCACCTCATTCCCTAAGAACCAATCAGTTTAAAAGTCACACTGTTCTGCCAATCACATTGTGCCTATTGGCTGCTGCTCTGAAAAATATAAATATAAAGACTCGCCAAATGAGCAGCCTGGGGTTGAGACCTCTCCTTTGTGTGTGGTATGACCCCAATTCATTGGAACAATAAATTCCTCTTGCTGTTGCATCGATCCGACCCTGTGGTGTTCACTGGGGGAAGAGGGGAGGGGGTACACTTTCACAGCAATGTTCAACATTGAAGGAAATCAGGACAGTCACTTGAGCAGGACATGAACCTGGAGGCAGGAGCTTATGCAGAGGCCACAGAGGAGTGCTGCTTGCTGGTTTGCTCCTCATGGCTTGGTCACCCTGCTTTCCTTGAGAACCCAGGACTACCAGCCCAGGAGTAGCATCACCCACAATGACTAATCAATCAATCACTAATTAAGAAAATATTCTACAGGATTGCCTAGAGTCCAATCTTGTATACAGTTTGTCAGTTGAGGTTCCTTCCTCTCAAATGACTATAGTGTATATCAAGTTGCATAAAACTAACCAGCAAAAAAATCCATCATACCTTATAGATGCCAAAAAATATTTGTAACAAGGACTAGGCCTAGATTGAAAATAAATCCAAAAGAATTAACATAGTCTTGAAAAGACGAAGATCTTGAAAAGATGAAGATCTAGGGGAAAAATATGCACAACAATGGATAGCTATATGTTATTCAGTCACTATTATATACCAGCTGCTAAATTTCAATTAAACCAATATTTAATGTTTCACTCAAAGAAAACACAAAAGAAAAATGGTATAAAGTAGCAGTAAGATTGCTTCTATTGTGATAACAGACAATGCCTGGCACATGAGCACACCTGGCAGAGATGAGCTCAGTCAGTGTACTTACATGTTTTCCCAAAGTCTGGCACTAATGTGCAGGAGGATCAAAGACACATTTCCACAGAACTGACTAATAAGGGTTCACTCAACACCAAAACAACCTTACACTACAGAACAATGTGCCCTTTGAGCGAAAGTCTGGAAGAGCATACATGTAATGATAAGAACTGTATAAACTAGTCAGCATAATTGTTGAGAAAAAAAGAATGAGAGGATGAAAATGCTCCAAGCTGAAAGATAACTATAAAATTATCTAATTTATAATTTTTGTAGATTCATACATACATTCTCAGAATATAAATTCTCTAAAGAAATAAACATATTGATCACCAGTAAAGTGCTTGTTATATTAGCAGCTTTCATGCTAGTCTGTATATAATGAACTACTATGCAGATTCTAGTCAGTCCTACAGTTAGGAGAGTAGAGATTTTGTAAGATCTTATAATGCTAAAGAAAGAACCAGAGCTGGACAGTAAAGCTGAGAACAATGAGGTTCTGCCTTGAGTTAACCAGAGACAGAACGGGTCAGAACACAGCCTACTGACTAGCAGAGGAGCTTTCCTAAATGCCAACCTTGTGACCCTAAATCTAACAGTTCCCTAATTACTTTATGCTATAAATTAATCCTTCTATCAGAAGAGAGTTTCCCTATGTCAATACTGTATCTGATTAAATGTCTGCAAGCAAGCAAAGCAAGTCAGCATTACTTTTGCATAAGTTCTTATTTCTTTTAGAAGGGCTATGCAAAATTAAATTTAAAAAGAGTTGGTAGATTGGCTGGATTCACAGACTCACTGGACAGAGACATTCCCAGACTTTGCCTATAATAAAAACAACCAATGCATAGAAGCTACTAAGCATCCTTCCCAACATCCTTGTTATCTCTCATGTTATTTACAAACACCCTGCTGAGAAACATGAAATACTTTCCCCAAAGCACTACCTATTTGCAAAACAAATTACAAAGAGATTCTGCACAACACTTTCTGATCTAGCACATTCAATTGTCACTGCAGAGAGAGCAAAATTTCTAACAGAACACAGGGCTCTTTGCCATAGCACAGATGCCAGACGGCTGCCCATTTACACTTCTTATTAACAGTTAGTCAATTACCAGCAAAGATGGATGAACAGAGGCTATGTTTTCTCTGTTCTTTGTCTTTCATTTTTCTCTCTGAGCACTAAGACCTCAAGAGCTGTTGCAAATTGCCCAATTCCTGAAGGAAAGAGCTCAGATTCTAGGACAATTCAACTCATGGTGGATGTTATATGAGAAATAAGCGTCACTGCATTAGCCACTAGAAATTCAGCTTTTGTTTTTTATCACCAATTGAAAGACCCCAATTAACACATTGACTTTATCAGTTCCGTCTAGATGCAACGTGTCCTGGCTATGTAAATGGTGATGCCAATAAATATGACATATATCAATTTTATAACTAAATTGCTGCATTGTCTATCATACTTCCAAAACACAATCCTGTTCTATGCCAGAACTAAGTATGCCAACATACAGGATTTCTTGTCATCAAGGAAGTGTTGAAAAGGACTTAATATTCTACCACTATAGTGGATGATAACCCTTGCTGCAGGTGTACCTGACTTTCTATTTCTGCCATAAATTACATCTCTGTGAGTCCATGAAATTCAAGGGTATTTTCATTGGACACTTTTTCTTAAGATGCTAGCAAAACAGTCCTCTTCCCAAATAATAAGGTCCCTGTGAAAGGACTCATTATTTTGTAAGGCAAAAAAGAAAACATCAAGTCTTAGCATTAGTGTGAAAGATTTTTTTGTAGACACTTTACAATCTGCTGTAAACAAAATCCTCAAGCACAATCGACTCTCCAAGGCTCTGATTGAAAGTAAAGCTGTGGTCTCAGTAGCAACCCTTGTGCATGGTGAAAATCTGCCACATCAAGAAAGCAGAACCATCTTTTAACAGGGATGTTTGTGTTCAGCATCTACATTACACTTGTTTAAATTGTGGCTTCTCAAAATTAAACACGTAGAAGAAATCAGCCATGATTTTTAGCCCAGGAATGAACTGGAAAAATGTGACATGAAGGTAGACATCCCTCACAGGTCCCCTGAAGAAGAATAACCATGAAATAAGTGTGGAGTACAAAGTCCCACCAAGGGGTCTTTTCCTTTATGCTTTGTTTGCTTTAAAAAATTTACAACCTTTGGCAGAAAGAATGGTCAGGTTCACTATCTTCATGCTTCACACAAAAATCTATTTCCAGTATAGCCTATGGTTGTTAAATACCAGATGCTGTTTCCATAGCTTGGGTTTTTGACTCATAAAATGTTTAACACATCTTCATTTTTCATTAAACTCAACAAATAATAAAGTTAGAGTGCTAAAAAGAGTTTTACTGCAGACAGAACTTTTAATTTAAAACCCTACACATACACAAGCATATGCACTCACACAAACACACACACACAACACATTAAAAGCATTATTGCTATGATGAAACACCATGACAAAAAGCAACTTGGGGAGCAATGGGTTTATTTTCACTTACACTTTCTCATTGTAGTTTATCATAAAACAAAGTCAGGACAGGATCTAAGACAGGACTGAAATTCAGGAGCTGATACAGAGGTCATGGAGGCGTGCTGCTTACTGGACTGCTTCTCATGGTTTGCTCAGCCTGTTTTCTTATAGAACCCAAGACCACCAGCCCAGGGCTGACACCACACAATGGGCTGGGCCTTCCCCCATAAATCATTAATTTAGAAAATGCCCTACAGGCTTGCCTACAGCCTGATCTTATGAAGACATTTTCTCAATTGATGCTTCCTCCACTCCAGTGACTTTAGCTTCTGTCAAGTTGGCATAAAACCACCCAGGAGAGAAAGTAAGTAAAATGGTCTTTCTCAGTAATTGGTACCAAATGGCTAATTCATTTCTTCTGTTGTCAGCTTAAATCAGTTTCACAGGAATATATCCGTTGTGAAGACTTCCATGTGTCTTATGGCACTTCTTACTCTTTCTTTTAGATGTTTGTATTCTGCCTGCTTCTGTTGACAGACCAAAGATCTGAGCAAAACTATCAGAATTATTTCTATTTCTCTTATATATAAAACACTGAAATGAATGTAGAAAAGCACAACAAATATTTTAAAAGAAACACATACATACTATAGAACATGATCCACAGCAATCTTGTCTGGAATGTTTTGGGAAAATACGATTCAAGAATGATGAGGATGCATTCTCTCCACCATGTATATAATACTGTAGCTACCACTTATGCTCTCCTGGTCCTCTTCCAATAACTCCAGTCTTCTCTAAATGGTGCCCAAAAACAGCTCTCATGTTAATGTCAGTGGAATTATGCCCAGACCAAGCACTGACACTGTAGTATTTTAAAGTATATGATATTAACTGGCTCTTCAAACACCATGCTTAAGCTTTCCTCTGTTTTCTCGCATACACCATGCAGTGACATTTGAAAGCAGAACATTATATCTTAAAATGTTAACTATATCTATCACACCATGTCCTAAAAACTTTTTAAAAATGTTTGGAAATAAGCCTTGAAATATTTTCAGTTTTCGTTGAAGTTCTCTGTAGAATGTTAGCAACATTCTTACTAAATCGTCCTATAACTTTAAAAGTTAACCCAAAACCAGAATATTTTACTTTGGATAATCTAATAAACATTTATTTCGAGTCACAATATTATATGTATATAACCAACAATAGAAAGAAATAAAACTATTACAAGTTCACTATATGATGCTTATAATTTATAAAATGCTAAGTTGCAAAATAAAAAGTTCAACATATAGTCAATGAAATAAAATATCTGCTGGAGAACATGCAAGATGTAATAAATACATTATGGAATGTAATGCAGGAAGAATGAAAGAAATATAAGAACTGATATTTTGCTTTGTGATGTCCACTTATTGTTCCCAATGAAAATAAATTACATAAAATTATATAATTTTAAATCAGAATGTACATTTAGACATTCAGTGATTTTTACCAAGTCTTATGAAGAGTTAACCAT
The DNA here is from genome assembly GCA_019843965.1 of Rhynchomys soricoides. Lineage (NCBI taxonomy): Eukaryota > Metazoa > Chordata > Mammalia > Rodentia > Muridae > Rhynchomys > Rhynchomys soricoides. The sequence continues at coordinate 1,837,227 of JADRCH010000247.1, read as the reverse complement.
TAAAACAGCACAGTAATATATATGTGCTTACAAATGTAAACCCTAGAAACTGGGAATATAGTTTAGTTGGTAGAGTGCTTGCACAGCATGCATGATGTCCCCCAGATTCTATCCCATGCATGGCATAAAAACCAGATCAAGTAGTAGAGGCAAGAGGATCCAAAATTCACAGTCACCCTCCAGGGCTACATAGTGACTGAGGCAAGCCTGATTGACACTATTCACTCTCTTGGCTCCTTAATTTTACAAAAAGGAATCTCTCCCTCTGCATTTCAAATGCCCGTTGTCCTCTCTCTGCAGAAATCATTGGGTTCCTCGGGAGAAATGGAGTTAGAACTCAGAGTAAGATGTTCATCTACAGGTTTCAAGAAAGCATTTGGATTTTAATAAAATTGGGATTTTTTAAACAAAACCATGAATGATATGCAAATAAGTATACATTCTTGGATGCTTATACATATAAAAAGCATTTGCAAAGGGAATCTGCACAAAGGTATGACTACACTGACATTGGCATATCTAACTGTGGGCCTAGAGATGCCACAAGGACTCTGGAGGATGGAGATCTTTAGAGAACAGCCACTGTGGCACAGTTAAGATCTCTGAAACATATGAGGATTTTGTCAAATTTCTACTTCTGAGGTTTTACCCAACTGGTTCCAGGTGCCTAGTGTTCTCTTCTTCAGAAAAGGTTCCGATGTGAACTGTAGGTGGGTGTGGTGGGGAACATAAGCTGACAGATCTGTGTGGGAAAGTGCACATTGTCTGTCAGACTATCTTCATAAAATTGGCAAAGTACTTTATAAAATGGAAAAATCTGACTCAAAAGGTATACAGATTCAACAAAAATCTCAAATGAATGCTTTAAAATGTTCCTGTCACCTTAAAATCTACTCTCAACTTATGATTCACCATCCCATCTTGACATCCTGCTGTGAAGCTGAGGCCAAAATTCCATTTTCATATCCCTGCACCATACAGCTGGCTGGAAGATGTGCAGCAACCCAGTGCCTGTGCTCAGTACACTAGCTATCTTGTTTTCACAGGGGTTTGGGTACTTATTCAAAACTGACCATGCAGACCCAAATTAGCACTCCAAAGAGGATTCAGTTCAATTTGCATAGCTACTGTCACAAATATGCCAACACCCTTCTGTCATTAATTGACACCCAAAAGACTAGAAATGGATTTTTGCAGAAGTGGGTAGAAGAAGGGAGCAAGCTTTCCGAGATAGAGAATTACACCCGTGGGCTACTGTGATCATATGAGCCAATCCCCAACAGAGAGACAGAAATCTGTTGAGTTTGGTTCTAGGAAGAACTGTAATACAGTTGCTTATTAGATTTATTGTCTAAAATGAAATACTTGTTGACTGTATGAAAGGTTATAGTCCTGCATTTTGATATTTTCTCTCCTTTTTAAAAAGTTCTACAATACCTGTTCTTTCCATTGTGCATTTATGAAGCACATCCTAAAGAAGGCAGAGTAGCACCAGCCTGTATGGGAAAGCAAAAGTATAATTCCTGGTTTTAGGATATGCAGCCTTTATAAACTCCCATGACTAAATGACCCCACTCTGATAGGTTTTGTAATGACTAAACCTATTCAAATTATTCAGTAAAATACAATAGAAATCTCAAAGATTCTTACATTATTTGATGACTGTCTTAATCAGGGTTTCTATTGCTGCACAAACATCATGACCAAGAAGCAAGTTGGGGAGGAAAGGGTTTATTCAGCTTACACTTCCATGCTGATGATATTCATCACCAAAGGAAGTCAGGACTGGAACTCAAGCAGATGCAGTGGCCATGGAGGGATGTTCCTTACTGGCTTGCTTTCCCTAGCTTGCTCAGCTTGCTCTCTTATAGAAGCCAAGACTACCAGCCCAGGGATGGTACCACCCACAATGGGCTCTCCCCCCTCGATCACTAATTGAGAAAATGCCTTACACCTGGATCTCATGGAGGAATTTTCTCAACTGAAGCTCCTTTCTCTGTGATAACTCCAGCTTGTGTCAAGTTGACACACAAAACTAGCCAGTACAATGACTTTGATCTTTGTGTACCTTTTAATTTTCTTTTGTTAGAACCTTATAGTGCTTTCATCTGGGCATCAGACCGCACTACACCTGAAGCAGACTGTAGTTAAACCTTATAAGACCACTTCTGATGGCCCTTCAATAGAGATCAAGCAGTAGGGATCAAGACCCAGCTCACTAGACTTTTATCCTTAAAAAACAAAGCATCCTAAAAGATCAAGGCATATCTCAACATTGTACACACAAAGATAAAGCTAGGACATTGCATCAGAACCACATTAGAGAACAAAACAATTCTTCCCCTTAGAGTGATTTAAACATGAGCAAGCCAAAATTTGAATGCTATGATTCTGTCCCTATGGCTTCTGTCTTTTTGTACAAAATCAGTATCAGCTCAGGGAAAGACCAAGTTCTCAGTACAAGGAGATTTATTTGCTCCGGAGAGACAGAGGACAAGGAATAAGAGACAAAGACAGGAGATGGAGGAAGAAACCAAGGGAGGTGGTCAGGGATACTGCCTCTGGATAGAGAGGTAACAAGACCCTGCCCATAGAAAAAATAAGGTTTATAAAGGTAAAAGGGGAAACCCAGTGTTAGGATGAAATATTTCATTTAAATTGGCCATGTTCATTAAGTGAGCCAATGAAAGGCTTTTGATTTCTGGACTTCAATACTTTGATAGCTGGATTTTGGTACTGAGTCTCAGGAGGAGGAAGTGGCCAAATAGAGGAATAGACCTTGGTGATTAGATTTAAGAATGTAACATAATGGTTTTTAGGAAGGCAGAGGGTGGGGAGCAATGGGAAGAAGGACGAGACCTGCCAGAGCCATGCTCCCCAAGCTGGAGCTGGCCAGAGTCCCTTCACTTTCGGTGATGAATGGCTTTGTGCTATAGCTATTGAACAGCACAGGAAACATGATATAGGAAAAGAATGAGGAATTTCTTGTCCTAACCAATTTCTATCACAGTTTATTAGGGAAGCATTTACTGAATCCGACTGATCCAAAAACCACAAACATGTATAATCTAGCTCTAATCAAATCACTTCAGCAGGTTATATTTAAATTTGTTCCCTTCCCTCATCTCTCTCTCTCTCTCTCTCTCTCTCTCATTGGGGTCAGGGGAATGAAAGAATATATAATTTAAGATTAAAGCTATGCATTTAGTTTAGGTTGCTAGTTACATGGGAAGTCCAAGGCATATTTACATACATACATAAATACATACATACATACATACATACATTTACAAGTCCATAACATAATTATATAAAAGCAGATAAAATGTAAACAGGTTGAGTGCACAAAAGAGAAACAGCCTGAGTACATAGTTTAAATGTTCTCAAGGCATATTATTAACTTGGTTGCACGATCAATCAAAGGTTCAGTTTCTGAAGGCAGGGGCATATTAAAGAAAAATCTATTCCCACAAGACACTATTTTGGGCAGATTGGGAATAATATCCACCTATATTAGGAGATTAACATTGTATAAATCTTGCTCCTTGTTCTGCCAGCCCAATTACTTTTTTTAATTAATAGGGTTCTTAATGAAACAAGTATAAATTTGTGATCTAGATGAATCAAAACTTGGTGATATTGAGCTCTGCTGGGACAATTTTAAGCATATAGACTATTATATTGAAGGCAGCACACAGTGTGATGACTTTCTAATCGTTGTGTTCTCTAATTAACCTACTCAATCATTCGAGCACCTGAACCTTTTATCTAACAGCACTTTGCCAGGGATTGGCAGCCCCAATCTTCACCTGGAAGTCTCCTTCTCTTTTACACACCAGCTCAAATGTTGCCAGCTTTTAGCAAAGCCCTTGATGACCAACTTAAGCAATCCCCAATACCATAGAAGATGACACTATGAAGTTAGACCCATTGTGTTTTATGCAGGCATTCATCAATACCTAAATTTTTCATTTTCTGACTATTTATCTTGAAAAAATATAACCCATGAATATAAAAACTGTGCTTCATG
>JADRCH010000247.1:1825697-1828197 GCA_019843965.1 Rhynchomys soricoides | reverse complement strand
TCACTGCTGTGGTCAGGAGTAGCAATGAAGACTCTGCTTGCAACAAGACCTGGTGAGCAGTGGCTCCACCAAGATCCAGACAGTGACTTGCCTTGGGCCTTGTTGGCCACCTGCTAATCACTGCCTGGAGGAGTGTGCGGGACAGGCCCAACAGACGAGGCGCTGCCACCCCGTCCCATTGGACATGAGCTGGGGCAACCCTAGCCATAGGGGCAGGAAAGTGAGGGCCCAGGTCCACCCAGGTGTGCAGGGGCCCCAGGTTTGCGGCAGCAACTGCGGCAGCAAAAGCGGTTTTGGTGGCAGCTCCCCAATTCCTCGCTGACTTGCCTGTCTGCCCTCCTGCACTGGACACAGTGAAGCCAAGCCAAGTTGGGGCTGCAGCAGCTCTGGGCTGGGGCTCAGCCCTGGGGAGCAGCCTGAACTGGACCCCGACAGAGCGGCGCTGGGGGTGTTCTCCCCCTCCCATTGTCCAGAGGGTGAGAGGGTGGGGTCCTGGGCAGTCCTAGTGTTGAGCCCCATTTTGGCCCTGGTTTGGGCCTTTGGGGACAAACCCGAGACTAGCTGGAGTTCTGACACCTGTCTCAGTCACTTCTGAATAGGGGTGACTCAGCAAGACTTGTTTGGCCCTCCCTCTGCCCTGCTGTTGCTGATATGGAGCTTTGCTATTGGCCCTGTCAGTTACCCCTTCCCCTTCCCCGCCTCCTATGTCATCTCTCCCCATACCGACGTGCCCACCCCCTTTGCCTTCCCTATATAAGCCAGGGGCTACAATAGAGTTGAGTTCCTGTTTCGACAAGATTCCCAGCCTGGTGTGTTTTTTTTGGGCCGTAGACACTTGCCATCCTGCTCAGCCCCGACAGGGTTCTCTCATCTCATCTGGACCAGCCGGGAAGGAGCTGACACAGAGGAAGTGGTGAAATCCATGGGACCCTTGAAATTGCCTCTATTTACCAACAATTAAGGAAGTACTGCAACATTGTAACAATAAATAAGGTCTTATTGAAGCATAGGGAGGTGTACTGAACTCATAACTAGGGGAAGGATTGTGGACTAGAAGAGGGTATAAGCGAAAGAATTAGAGGAGGAAGCTCTTTAAATATCTAAACAAAGGCTAGCTGGACGCGCCAGCTCTAGTATCAGTAGAATTCAGTTTAGTATAAGTGTACTAAAATCAAATGGAACATCACAAAAACCTTAGGATGGAAATGACCCAGATGAAGCCTAGAAGCAGTAGATACATAAGAATAAGAGAAAAGCTTGATGTTTGAAGAGAGCCAGAATTGCAGTAGATGGCTGCAAGGCTGGAGGGCCAGGTCAGGGGCCATGCTCAGTTACTGAAGTTCAGAGCAGAAGTCCATGGAAGGGTTTAAACAAGCGACAATGTGCTCCACTATGTTTTTAGACATTTCATTCTAGCCATGTGTAGCAGGGTTGGTTTGTGAAGAAAAAGGTTGAAGGCTGGAAGGCCATAAAGGAAGAAATGTGATTAGAGGCGAGTATCCCATACTTGCTCGTGGTACATGGCCTTCATCACATGACATTCAATGCATAACAGGGAATGAAACCTCTGGAAAGTAACTTCTCCAACTTTTCCCTCAGATGGGAAAATGTAGTATTTCCAAATAACCCAGAAATTTCACTCTCAGGTACATGCCCAAGAGAAATGAAAACATATAGACAGAAAGTGTTAATGAATATTCACAGGAGCATGATGTTTAAAGGCAGAAAGCATAAACAACCCAAATGCAGATCAACTGATGAATGGATAAATTAAAATTAGATATGCCTATAATGGGGTATTAAATAAAAATTAAATAAATGAATTATTATGACATGCTGCAGTGTGAATGGACATTGAAATCATGCTAAGTGAAAAAAGCAAGTCAAAAATAGTGGACCGCTTATTGCATGTCTAGAATGGGCAAATCTACAAAGACAGAGAATACTGGTTACTTAAGCGAGTAGTAGCATTGATTAGTTGACTAGGAAGGAGAAGAAAGATTGTGGGATTGGAGGTAATTGGATTAATAAAGATGTTTCAAAGTTGATTTATAAGTGCACAGTTCTATGAATATGTTTAATGCCACTGGATTACACCCTTTAAATATGAGAATTATATCACAACATATTTATTTAAAACCAAAGCACATTAGACTCTTTCAGTGCTATCAAGAGCAACATTGTAAAGTGTCTCTACAGTGGCAACCAGCATTGAGATCCCAGAATAAGAGTCCCTTGAAGTGAAAGATAAAACCTCTGGAGACAGTTGGGGATGGAGAACGGAATAAAGGCGCCCACATCCATAGGACGGCTCAAACTCACTTCACTTGGAAAATTAAGTTACACCCAAACTCATTAAACACTAGGAAAGTAAGCTGGTGGTTTCTGCCAGAGATCAAAGACTCCACGTTATGATTCATGAGAGGCTGCAGTAAGTACCAGCTTAGAAGCATCATAGGCACAGCAGAGAGCTATCACTAGGAAACCATCAAATACTCTG
>JADRCH010000247.1:1812490-1825687 GCA_019843965.1 Rhynchomys soricoides | reverse complement strand
CATAGGCACAGCAGAGAGCTATCACTAGGAAACCATCAAATACTCTGTCTTGTATTTTCTGTCTTACAACTACCAGCATCTCTTTACACCATGGAATTGATCATTTCTGGCAAGTGTACAAGATCTGCTGATGGAAACATGCCGTTCATTTTGTTATCTAATGACAAATAGCATAGGTGCCTCAGACCCTGCTTATTGCTCAGTGTATTAGTCAGTAAGAGTGGCTACAACACTGTCACAAAGTAGAGTGGCTACACCAACAGAAATTCTTTTTTTTTTCCCTTGTGTGAAATCTAGAAGTCTGAGAAATCTGGGGACAGTAGGTTTCTTCCCTCTCCTCTCTTTTGTAGGCTTGTGTGCAGCCATCTTCCCTGTGTCTTCTCATGTTCCTTCTTTTCTTGTGCATAGTCACACCCAGTTTCCTTTTCTAAGGTCATCAGTAAATGATGGACCTGAATTCACACAAACTGGCAAAAATGGTGCCACTCTAAAGTGCTTTCACTTGAAAGATTTTACTTCCAAATATAGTCATACTATGAGTTACTCCAGAGGGGTAGAGCTTCAAGATAGGAGCTAGAAATCACAACTGGCTGAATTTAAGGTTAGGAACTATTTATCTTATAAGCTATTTTGTTGTTTTAAAACTTGAGGAAGATTTCAGATTTTTTTGTTTTGTCTCATTTTTGTTAAAGTTATTTTTTGTCACTGGTAGAAATAATTTGTATAATTCAAATTGATTTTGAAGTTCTCAGAGTAAGAGTTATCTCTGAGAAAAAGGAAGCTTTACCTTCCTTACAGTCCTGTATAACTCTCCTGTCCAAGGAACTACCTAAGGAGCAAGAGAGGAAGGTCAAGACAAGAACAGGAAAGTTAGTTATCATTAAAGCCAGGCTAGGTTCCTGAAGACATGAAACCAGGAATTTAACTGAAAGCTGGACTGATTCTGAGGGCTTATCACTTAATCACTTGCTCCATGAATTCTGGGAGTTCTAGAACAACCCCGAAGTTAGACTAACTAGTGGCCAAGGTTGTTCCCATGAATTAGAACCAGGTTGGCTTTCAAAAGGGCCAGGTTTTTTACTAACAAAGAGAAATCTTAAAGCAAATCTCACTCTTACCATCTTTAGGTCCCATTCTGGGGTTTGGGCACTCTTAATAATTCTTTATAATAAACTCGCCCTTTTCCTTTAGAGTTAAAACTTATAATAAGTGTATGACTTACTTTTCATATACTATTTAATTCTTTGTAGTACACTAAAATATGAACTCTTAAGATATAAATTGTTTTATTCATTGATATATGCCAAGCACCTAGACCAGAGCTGCTCTTAGAGTAGACACTAAAATAAAGGAATAGTTAGGGTGAGTGTGTGTGTGTGTGTGTGTGTGTGTGTGTGGTGTGTGTGTGTGTGGTGTGTGTGTGTGGTGTGTGTGTGTGTGCGCATGTGTGTGTGCGCGCGTGCGTGTGTGTGCATGCGTGCGTGTGTGTGTGTGTGTGCGTGTGTGTGTGTGTGTGTGTGTGTGTGTAACAACCAATGAAAAAAGAGGGGATGAATTTGAAAGTGAATAAAGTCTTTTGTGGGAGGGCTTGGAGGACAGAAGGAGAAAGGGAATGTGATTTTATTATAATCTCAAAAATTAAAAGTAATAAAATTTTGAAAAATAACTTAAATATCTTTCTCTCTCCTTTCTTGTTCTTTCTCTCTCATATTTCTCTTTAAAAGACCAGAGCTGATTTATGTAACCAATTAGAGCATTTGTTTTGTTTTGCTTTGACTTCTATCTTGTTCTTAAAATGTGTAAGGGAGTAAAAAAATAAATAAATAAAAACAGAGAAGAAGCAAAGAAGCCAGTGAGGAATACAGATGAAAGGAATACTCCCGGCCTGGATGGCAGCAGAATTGCTTGAGTCAATAGGGAAGTCACATAAAGGCACAGGAGGTAACTGATGACACTAGCTAAGTGTTCCAGTTATTGATTATATCAGTAATGGTGGAGTACAGTGACTGTGTTTGAGTTGTGAAAGAATGGATATGTCTCATTAGCTAAATTGATTCTTGAGAATCTATATAAAATATATTTTTAATTGTCACCCTAGAGAATACTGTACTCTCTCTAGTTATATAATTATTTAGAATTTTCTAGGAATATACCTTCTCTTGAGATCTGATTTTGTAGCACTTATTACAGCTATTGGTTCTTCACTAGGTAACTATTTGATTCATATTTGTCTCCATAGCACTGCAAGCATTGCAAGGACAGGAACTGGGTATTTCACTTACCATGGTTCTTCAAGGCCTAGTTGCTGAGCCCTGTACAAGGAAGCACTGAGTAAATTGACTCATCTGTCAAGCACTTCTACAATTATGGAAACACACCTTCCAGAATCTGTGTGTGTGTGTGTGTGTGTGTGTGTGTGTGTGTGTGTATGTGTGTGTGTGTAACCATCTTGCCAGGAGTAGAAGATATTCTAAGCAGAGGAACTTTGCCCCTCTCTTTAGCTATCAGACTATTGAAATTTTACAGTGGTCGTTTCATGCTCAGAGAAGGAAAAAGCCTGGTACTGGCCAGAGGAGGAACTTGGCTCTCAGGAAAAAAGATTTTACACAATTCTAAGAACTTGTCAAATCACATTGCCAAAGCAAATGGATCCAAGACACTGATGAACCAATGATGACTGATGTCACACATTGATCAGGACCAATTGTATATACCGCTTGCTTTCCATTTAAGTCTAAACCTCCTGTCAGGGCACTGAGAAGATGGACCTCTTTGGTTCTCTTCCCAAGGTAGTTTTATCAAATAAACTCTATTCCCAGCTTTTGACCCTTAATTTGTCTCTTGCATTGGCCATTGAGTGCAAGCTGCCAGATGCAGGTTCTGCTCTGGAACAACCTCCCCCCTTAATAGTTCTTAATTTTGACCAGGCTCCTTCTTTATTGGTGGAGCTTATATGAAAATCACTATACCTAGTAACTTGTTTCCCCTAAAACATGCTGACTTAATTTAAGATTTGATTCTGTATATTAAGTTTTTTATGAGAGAACCATATAATAAATGCTCACTAGAATATCATATTTTGTAATGCTTACAAAATATTTGTAAATCATCAGTTACTTGCAGTTAAGGTCTGTGTAGTAAGTTTCTCTTATGAGAAGAAGGGAAATGGTCAGTCATTCAGATAAATTTCTGTGATTTCTACTTTTGTTAGCTACTAAGGTGAGGCCAAAGTCGAGTTCCTTTTAAACAAAATTAGTGTATATGTGGCATTCACTCATCTGTTTCTCATCATTCAAATCATTTTTTAATTATATTTGATCTGAATGTTTCAATACTATAAGATATTTTGAATTTATTAATTAAATAAGACTGTAATTAAATATTAGATACTTTTCCAGTGTTAAATGTTTGGACAATTTTCAAAAATTGATGTTTTTTGAAACTCCAATTTTCAAAATATCTTATTAAATATATCTCACTGAAGACATTTGAAACTTTAACTGCCTTCAGTTCTGATGTGTACAATGTAACATTTTATAGTTAAGTGTTTGGTTTTGGACCCCTGAACAAGGGACTGAGGTGCATATTTTACATATTAAAGCAGACTTGGCCTCCAGGCTCTCCCAGTGTCCTCACCTCAGACCTTGTCTGGCATACCCTACACACAAACTTGAACTTTCCAGCCCAGGGGCTGGGATGCGATTCCTCTAGAGACTCTTCCCCACATAATCCAGACATTTTTGTTCCCCCCCCTTCTCTCTCTCCCTCCCCCTCCTTTTCTTCCTCCTCCTTCTCCTCCTTCCTCTCTCCTCTCTCTATGTGCACGTCCTTTTTCCACCCCCACCCCCTCTCTCTAGGACTCCCCTGGCCTCAATTCTTGGGGCCAGTGAACTCACTCACACAAGAGCAGCTTCCCAATAAACCTGCCTTTCATATATTCTACTCTGGCTTGAATTGGTTTATTTCACTGGCAGACAAATAATCTCTCAGTAAGATTATGTATAAAGTAACAGCATTTAGTGAATCAGTATTACACAAGCCAGGCCATCTTACTGGTTTAAAACAATAATGACCTTACTTCCTATCTCAGAATCCAATGGATTGACCATTTTGGCTGGTTTCAGCTGAGTAGTTTATTTTCTGATCTCATCTATGCCTTTACAACCTGCTAGCCTTTCTGGAATGGCCAGATGGTCTAAGAAGACTTTATACTATGTGTTGTTGGATAGTATTGAACTATGGAGCTCTCCCAGTTAGCTGGGGGTTTCTTTGCAAAAATACTTGTTTTGAATCCAGCCATACAGACAACCCCTGTGCTAAGTGTTTGTCAGTGCTTCATTTGCTGTACTTTGCTCATAGCCTATTGGTTGAGGCAAGGCATGTGTTCAGGCTAATTGGTTAAGTGGAAGCTGTTACTATCATAATTTACTACAGCGTACAATGAATTCATTAAAACAACCTTCCTTTCTACAAAGTGCTACTGTAGTCACTGCTGTTGACCAGATAAGACAACCTCTGGACCACAGTTATGGACCTCTGTGTTACACTGCTTCTAAGATTTTGCTTTAGCTTTGCCTGATAGCAAAAACAGAATTTCCTTTTTATTCAAAATCAGAAAATAAGGTCAGGCTCAGACACTGAGATGTATGAAAATCAGTATTTTGTTATATCAAACATAGTTCCCATATTCAGAGAGAGAAATAAAACTGAAGGAAATGTATTTGTAAAGCAAATATTGATAGTATCTGTAACTATGGAAATAATGATGATAATAGTGACATTTATCAACTTTTCACATAGACTAGAAATATTTAGAGCATAAAAACATACATTATGGTACAAGCTAAAAATGCTAATGATAATTATAGCTTATTGTTTATAATGTGAACTCAAAAAATCCTATGAAACATGGTTCTAAAAATGAACACCATAGTCCTCTGGTTCAGTAAAGCATTCTATCATACAATGATATTGTTTCAAACAACTTTATCAAGTATCAAGTACTCTAAAGAAGAATGTATACATTCAGAGACAGGATTGATCTCCCACTTGGAAATTTACAATTAGAGTACATCTGAATATACTTGAAGCGGGTGCCAAAAGTCTGTCCCCAAACTGCCTTGCTGCCTCACAGTAAACTGGTAGGTCTTTCACATTCATTTCTGTGCCTCAACATCCCCTCCCCCTTTTCCAAGCAGATCCAATCTTTTGAAGATCCAGTGAAATAGTTTCTTCTAAGCACCCTTTGCTACAATCCCTAAATGCAGATGTGGGGCTGGCCACAGAACTTTGTCTTTTGTGGAACTGCTGCTAGCCCTTGGACTGCATTACTAGGAGTGGGCTTTCCACATCTTAGATGAACTCAAGTTAGGTATCACACTTTCACAAGACCACAGGCCACTAGTGCTCACTTACAGGAAGACCAAGTAGGATGAGATCAAATAGGAAAGTATTAATCCTGAGATTCTCTGGAGAAAGCCAATTCCACCATTTTGGACCAAATTTCAAAAAAGCTTTATTAAATATTAAATACTAACCGAGAGATGGATTTTGGTCAGGACCATTCTCTGGAATTTCCCAGCTAATGGCCTTGAGCCATGTGCTGCAGGGGCTTTGAAGGACAAACCTGTAGGCCACTATACTTTCCCATGAGGCTGTTATTTTCCAAGAACTACAATTACAATTACAATTGGAAGTTGCCTGGTTCCTGGGCTGGTGGGGGCTTTCGGATCATGACACTACTCTAAAGCAGTGTCATAATGGCAGAACACCAACTTAGTCACATTTACAGAGAATAAAGGCTCTATGCTTTCAGGGGTTTCCTTTCTAAAATGCCTTATTGGACAAACCACTTTAAATGGAGACTTTTTGTAGCCAGAGTTTGTCGAACCGGCAGGGCCTCTAAAGGTTTTGTAGCCAATGGAATCACCGTCTGGACTCGCAGTTCAAGAAGCAAGCATCAACTCTTCAGAGAAACGTTTTGGCAGTACACCAGAGCAGCTGTGCCTCTTGCCTTGCCCCCAACTAGCTGTTCCTATGACATCACTCCTTGGATTCAGCACAGTGTATTGTCATCTTCTCTATATTTTGATCACAAAACTATGAGGCAGACTGTGCACATAATTGGACAGTCAATTATTCACTAGTGGTGATATATCTGAACACTCATTACTCATTATAAATGTTTTTGATGCATTGGACTTAAAAGAGTCTACATTTGTATCAATTTGAAATAACTACATATATACACAGACATGAACTACTTGCAAAGATGCCAGTATGCTTTAAAGTTTCAATTTCAAAATATGTCTTAGCTCTTATCAGGTAGTTAGAGTTGTCTTTCAAGCAGTCCTTAAAAATCAATTAGTTAACAAAAAGTTTCAAGTCTTAGGAATGGCAATGTTAACTGGTAGGTTAGTGCTAATAGCAAGAGCCCCTGCTTCTCAAAACAAAGAGCTCAGTCAGGAACTATATCATTCCCCAGTACTCTGCAGTCCAGGAGGTTTTGTTCCAATACAGGCAACATGAGGAAGTAAGTTGGAGATTTACATATTTGCATGGTTTTCCTTCTGGTAAATGCAAATTGCGTAAGAAAATAAAAAGATATAAACACTGCACCAGGTCGAATGCAAACAAGCACAGGTAAGAGCAGCTTTGCTGACCACTCAGTGAGCTGTGGACGAGGCCATGTGCAGCCTGCCAGGTTGTGCGCCTCTCGAGTCAGGGACCAGAGCCTTCCTTTCTCATTCTGACTTCTCATATGAAATGATTTTAGTCAAAGAAACCGACCTTAACTCCTCAGCCTTTAATTATCTTTTAAAAAGTTAATTTTAAAGAGATAAATGAAGTTCCTGGTGGACAGGAAGATATGCACTATTCATGAGAGGTTACCTTGTATCGTTAGCTACTTATTCTGGAATACATGCCGAGGCATACAGAATTATGGATCACACAAGCCATTCGTGCCAGGACAGCATTAGGTGGTATTAACCCTCTGTATCACCAACCTGAGAAGTCCAAAAAATTGAAAAAAAGTTTTGTCTCAATATCTAATGTCCAGCTTGACATGGACAACGCAATCAGCAACTGAATAGTAAATGAAGAAGAAAACAAAGCCGCAGTTACCTCCACAGCTGTAAGCTTTTCTTTAAAACGATGATCCATAGAAGAATGAATTTTACGATCACTACATTTTAATGATGAATGGTTAATTTAATGAGACCTTTACAGTTAACATGCCAAATTCATCCCTAATATTGAGAACCCCTTACAAAAAGCTAAGCACAGAGGATTTAGAAGGAGGAAAGGAAAGGGAGAAATGGTGGAACTATAATTTCCAATTATATATATATATATAATTATAGAATATATATATATATATGTGTATAATTTCCAATTATATATATATATATATAATGAAGAAGAGGAAAAGCTTTCACACATTCAGCTTCCTTTTACCTCTGTGTTGTAGATCCAGCCACGTTTTGAAATTGCAGGAAAGGTTTTCCATTGCTAGAGAGAATGAACAGGTGTAGGGTTCATTGCTTGCTTTCATGTTGCTGTGATAAAATACTAGATGAAGACAGATTTTTTAAAAAAGAATTAATTTTTGTCTCATGGTTTCAGAGACATCAAGATTGCCTGGCCCCAGGTAATTATGTGATATTTCATGGACAGCAGAAGAATGCAGCGTAAGACAGGGGATCATACCACAGGAGACAAGAAACACAGAGAGACTGAAAGTGGCCAGAAAAACAGAAGCCAAGAATCTGCCCCTCATGGCCTACTTGCTCCATGTAAAACCCACTTCTCAAGAATCCAAAACAGCTACTGCAACTGAATAGGAAGCCTTTTAATGGGGCCCTGCACACTCAGTCCATAGCCACGGCTGTTAGTGGGGCCCTGCACACTCAGTCCATAGCCACGGCTGTTAGTGGGGCCCTGCACACTCAGTCCATAGCCACGGCTGTTAGTGGGGCCCTGCACACTCAGTCCATAGCCACAGGTTTCAGTGATCATTTGGTTTTCATTTTAAAAATATATAAATTTGGGGGAAGGATGTGCCTGCTATCATCCTTGTATGTGAGCTGGGACTGTGCCTCAGTGTTCTTACCCACTTAGAGACAGGAATAAAGTGAGCACATGAGGATGTGATTGGTCTTTTATTTCTCTAGAGTAAATGGAAGGGCAAAAACCTATAACAAAACAAAACACTTTTGAACTTTGAGAGGAGAGAGGACTTTTTCATCACATAGGATGCTGTTTTATGTAGTAACTTTGAAAACACAATAGAATTCTGAAGACCTCACATTTGAGAGAACAGCATTCTATTTTGAATCTGCTAACAGTAGTGATAGTGAACTGTCAGGATCTTGTGATTCCTTAGTGAAAAATATACCAGCAAAGACTGCATACCTCTTTCAGGACCTGCAGGTTCTGGATGGAGCTGCTTTCCAAAAGAAATGGCATAGGTAAACCATAATTCCTCTAGGGCATTCAGTGTCTCCACCCTGACCAGGGCATCTTCTCATACTTCCACGTTAGGCCACAGCACATACCTATGCCATTTCTCGTTCACACAATCCTCCAAGACAGAATTGAACTAGTTAGAAACCACTTCCATTCTCATTCACTCAGCTTGGCATCTAAGATAAACACATTTTGATGGTGTTGAAAGAAATCTCATTAACTTGCTTCTTGCAACTTCAGAATTTATTATAAGAAAATTAACCAGAACATTTTTTATAGACTTTTAAAAAGATTTCACCAACCAAATAAAAATTGTCAAATGAATGCAATGGGAATATGCCAGATACCCAAGACAACAATCTGCTCTAATAGTAATTTAGAAACCCATTAACTACCTGAATCTCTGAAGTTAATCAGAAAATCTGTCCTGCTGGAAACCACCAAACCCAGCTCTCCTTGCTTGGAAGGAGGAGCTTTCTTCTCCTGGCTGAACTTAAATCTCTGTTTTACAGGTGCAGCAACCTGAGAGTCTGGCTATACTTTTAGAGAAAGGCCTAGAAGTATCCATTGTGCTTGGGCCTTTGTGCTATGGATGTCTAAGCATCTAAAGAATGTATTCAAGCCCAGATCCTGGGATCTCAGCTCTGCTGTTCACATGGTCCCACATGTTTCCCTCTTTGAATTTCCTTCCTCTTTCTCCTTTTCTTCCTACTTTGTTTCTCTTTTAATATGTCAGCAATAGCTTTGATATAGAATATGTACATTTTACCCCTGCTTATATTAGAATTTTTACCAAAGCAGTTCAGAGATCTGTATTAAGAAATAAGCAATCTACCAAATGTATCCCCTTAAAAAGATTAAGACTCTAACAAAACATGAATTAAATATACACATTAAGCTTTTACTTATACCTAACTTCTGCTTCTAGCAATAATGACCAGTCATTTAAAAAATGCTTTAGAAATGCTTATGCAGATAAAAGCACTGAGTTGATGAAAAGAAAACCTCCTCCTTTTACAGTATTACTGTATTCACAGATTCTTCCCCAGTCATTCAGGTTGATTTGCCATTACGATTTCCCTCATCACTTCCTTTTATTATGCAATTAAGGCTGTGTACAAAATTAAGTTCAATTATTTTCAAATACAGGGTTTAGCATAGTCACTGTCCCTAGAAAGACATCACATGATTGTCCTAATTTTCCAAGTTAACAGGAGTCATGTCTTACCGTGTATTTCCATTGTTATTACTAATTCAAACTGGCAGCCAAGAAATGAAACTAACAGGAAACATAATAACTTTTTACAATAGAGTTTATAATTAGGATTCAAAACATAAGATTTCTACAGAAGGAAAAATTCCCTGGCAGGATCAAACATTTCATTCCAGTCTGAGCTCTGTCACCTTTCCCTGACAACTTATGCAAATGAAGTCTCCAATTCCCAGAAAGCTAAAAATTGTAACTGTTTTTGAAAAATTGTAATTGTTCTTCCCATCACTGTGAGAGAAAAAAGGAGAGAAATGCATTAAGAGCCGGCAGTGTGGACCCAGAGTCCAGTCATGAATGTTAACGTAAAAGTGAAGCCCCTGTTTAATGCAAAAAACATAACAAAGTCTTGTTTGTGAGTCTGTCAGAGTCTATCAGCACAGAGCAGTGGTACCTCATTGGCCTCTGATCACAGCTACTATAGAGCACACACATTTACACCCATTGTAGATCGCATGAGACTGTAGCACATGTGATAGCATGAAATAGTACTTAAAGAAAAATAAGAAGACACCTCTCCAGCGATGGGTCAAGAGACACCTTACTGTGGGTGGTGGTATTTTAGATCAGTCAGGAGCAGAGCTGGTGGCAGCCCTTTGTTCATCCTAGCTTGATGCCTGGTTTCATGACCAAAGCTCTCTTATGCCTAGGACACCTAAAAATCAAATTAAATCAAATCCACACAGCATAGTGCAAGAGGAGGAAGACTGAGACTTTTGGACTACCATGCCACCCCAGACCTGTGCATGGCACAGACAGAGGCCCATTAGCCTCTGTGGCCAGCCTGCAGTGGGAGCTACCACAATGTGCGACTATGTGGCAGTCAGATGGAAGAGAAAGAGAAGTGGGGCGGTTTGAGCACTAAGAAGAGAGATAGAAATGGAAACTTCAGAGTGGAGAGGAGTAACCTGCCATGAGTGGCCAGCCTTGACACCTGAGGCCATGGTGAGCCACTGGCAGCCATGTCTGACTCCATGGTTACAAAGCAGCAGGGGTTGTTGTCCATGTCTATGGCTCATATTACAACTCAAGAACATGGGAATGTCCCTGGGTCAGGGACCACATGGATGTCCAGGGGCTGTGCAGAACTGGCCCCACCCCTCACTGGCTGCTGAACTCTTGAGAGCTGGCCCTGTGCCTTGTCCAGTTAGCACAGTGGAGATGGTGGTGTAGGTAAACTAGCTCAGAGTGAATGAGTGTGACAGAGCTGGCCCTGTCACTTGTGTGCTGTGTGACACAGGCACAGAGGTGATGCCACCTCCAGCAGTCAGGAAAGCTGCCCACAGGGTCATGAGCTTTAGAATGCTAGTCCTGTTCTTCACCATCTTTGGAACTTTGAGAGCAGGCTCTGAACCTTGCCTGGTCAGCACAGTAGTACTGGCCCTGGTCAAGGGGGAGTGGATGAGCCAGCCCAGAGGCCAGAGAGAGGGAGAGATGGCCCCAGCACCAGTCTGCTGTAAGGTGGTGTGGGTGCAGGTGTGATTCCCAACCTCTACCCCCCCCCCCAACCTGCTGCAGTTGGGAGAATTGGACCTGGGGTCATGAGAGCAGGTGTGCTGGCCCTGCTACCCATTGTCTGCAACGTTCAGGAAAATGGGCCCAGAACCTTGACTAGGCAGCACAGTGGAGCTGGCTTTGGTAGAGGGAGTGCAGGTAAGCCAGCCCCAAGGGCATGAGATGAGAAGAACTGCCCCTGCCTCCTGTATTGGGTGGCCTGGCCAAAGCAGTGATGGAGAGCTCAATCTGGTAGTGTGGACAAGGGATAGTTTAGTGAGCTGACCAGATCCAGAACACACAGACCCAGATCCAGATCCAGGGCTCTGAATTATCCCACCCCCAAATCTATAGCATTTGCAAACAGGATGTGTTAAAGGGCCAGGCCTGCTGATACAAAGCTGCAGGATCTCTATGACACAGGGTAATACCAGGATGACCAAGAGAAGTCCTGATGAGGATCCACTCACTATAGATGGTGTCACAGAAGCCAGAGACCTCAAATCAGACCAGTGACTCATTGCAATGAACATTTGCAAGTGAAGATGTGTGGTCAGAAAGATATACTGTGGGACACACCATGACACACTACAGTTTACACGATGAGATGTTTTGTATGCTTTGTTGTTGTGTTGTTCTTTGTTTGCTTGTTTTGGTGTTTTCTATTTGGGGAGGGAAGTCGCAAGGGTGCAGGTTAGATATGAGACGACAGGGGGATAAGCGGGACTGGGGTGCATAATGTGAAACTCACAAAGAAGCAATAAAAAGTTTTCAAAAAATAAGGGATGTAACTCAGTGGAAGAGTAATTGTTGAAAATGCATAAAGCCCTGGGCTCAGTCCTCAGCACCTCTAGAAAAGAAGGAAAGAGGAGGAGGGGCACTAAGAGGAGTGAGCTGGAAGAGATGCAGTTATCTCATGCTTGTTTAGAAAAGAACAACTTGAGTTCAATATACAGATGTGGGAACAACCTGGCACAGTGGAGAGTGAAGTCCTGCGTGTCTGCCCTGAGTGTGGAACACGCGGGAAGTAACCGTACACTCTTCTACAGTCCTCTGGGCTGGCCAGGCTGTGTGAGAGGCCTAGGTGGAGACACGGCCCGTAGGTAAGAGGGAGCCTTTCCCAGGGAACACTGCAGCCAGCTCTGGAGTTCCCAGGCTCTGGACATCAAGGATGCTGCTGGATGCCGCAGAAGCTGGGAACAGCCAGGGTCGCAGAGTGCAGCTGGCAACCCGCCACAGGACCAGTTGGCAGCTTGTGGCAATGGTTAGCTGCTTCGGCTTGGGAGAATGGGTGCTGTCTGGAAGCGCTGAGACACCCTTGGCGAGAGGTTAGAGGTGGCTCCTTAATAGAAGGCCGGATCCCTCACTTCCCATGGCAGGTCAAGATGATTACAGACAGTCCATAATTCTAAGGCATTTAGTTTCATTGTGGAGAGTGGCATGGATGAGATTGTACCCTGCAACCTCCAGAAGGGGCAAGGTAGAAATAGTAACTGGGAAGGGGCATGGCTAAGTGGGGAAGACTTGGGGCTGTGTGGCCATGCCTCTACCTGAGGAGGGGCTTCGTCTGAGAGTTTAAGGATACCTTATCTGCATGTGGGAGTGCTTGGTGTTGCTCCTACATGACAGACCTCACATGACAGAACTCTCTTCAGGGGGTTGTGGAGGTTGTAGCTGCTTGACAGAAGACAAGGGCTTCCCAGGAGCGTTGGCAAAATGCTTTCTGGTCCCTTGTAGAGTAAACCCTACTGGGTCACCTGTGGTTAAGCCTGTGCTCGACCAGAGGGCCAGGGTGTCTGTCATAGTCTACCACCCCACATAAGGAGCTTATTTCAAAAAAACTGGTCATACTTGTGGACTTTTATAATCCCTGTGCTAAGGGCTGGAAGCAGATATGTCAGCCCCAAAAGTGGAAAGACTCTCTGACGAATAAACACACACACACACACACACACACACACACACAC
>JADRCH010000247.1:1796734-1812480 GCA_019843965.1 Rhynchomys soricoides | reverse complement strand
GAGAGAGAGAGAGAGAGAGAGAGAGAGAGAGAGAGAGAGAGATAGAACAATGTAATGGAAACAGAAAGTAACCATGTAGCAGTTGTGGAATAGTTGGAGTCAAGGAAAACTAAACGTTACTGCTTCAAAGATGATGATGCATGTGAAAGAAAATATAAAACTACCAACCCCAATATGTAAGCATTAATTCCCCTAATAACAAGAAAATTAAAATTATAAAAAGAAAAGGCAGCAGGCCAAATGCCAAAAAAGTACCAAAAACATGGCTTTCTAAGAGGCACCTTCATCTGTGTGTCTAGTATTATCTCTTGTCACAGGACACCACATCACTTAGGATGGGATGCAATTCAATTTCCTTGAATTAATTCTTCAGAGGAAGAGATCCATCCTTACAGAGACACAGAGGTTTTAACAGAAAACAAAACAAAACAGAACAACAACAACAAAAAGCTTTTAGCTTTCCAGAAGTTTCAAATCCCCCTATTAGAAACACAATTGCTACAAGGTGATAGAAGGAAACATGCAACACGAAGAACTAACCACCCATGCATGGAAAGAATCCTGCAACACAAAGAATGAACTATGTGGCACAGAGACAAATTTTCCAGGAAACAGAAACAGCTCCATAGGCAACACAAGAAGGCTTTATTTCTATCATAATGACTTCTGATAGAAGGGTCTAAAATAAACTCTTGCCCCCATAAGCTGTTTTACTCAACTTTGCTGACAGCTATTGTTAGAAAACATCTGTACCTTCTTAATACTATAATTGTGTCTCCACTTTCTACATTCTTTTTATTTTCTCTTGGCACTATGACTTCTGCTTACCATTAGATTATAATTTGTATGAGCTTCTAACAGAATTGCCTGTTTTATAAATTGGTGAAATTGATCATCTTAGGGAAAGATAACTCAAGTTTATATCATGGTATCATTCACCCAGGTACTTCTGAACTAAATAAAGTCTTAAAACTAAGAATAACTAGACTTTACAAACAAATTAAATATCTTTATTTAAATGCATCTCTAATAGGAAATGGTTATCAAGGGTATCAGAAATAGAATTATTTAGCACTTCTCATAATAAAATGAAAGGAATATTCAAGTTCAATGTCTGTTTCCTATGTTTGGGAATTTATGTAAGTGTGTGCATATGTGTGCATACACACACACATTGATGATAAGCAAATATCATTGCATATGTCATATGCAATGTCATATGTCATCTGTTAGCTTCTGAAAGGACCATTAATCATAGATGGGAGACAAAGAAGAACTTGGTCATGACCCAAGCCAGCACAGCCAAGCCAGCACAGCCATACTAACACTTTGGTCCATGCAATGCTGATCTCCACACTAACAGCTGTTTCCTCATTGGCCTTTCCATCTGACTTGATGTTTACAAAGAAAAGGTCCCACCACTTTCCATCTATTTAAACTCTTAAACTCCTTTTCATAGACCAGTAGAGAGCATTTCTTTTCTATTTCAACCATTGGTTGTCCTTCCTTTTAACCAAAGAAGCCAGCATTTCTAGCACTGTATCTAACCAGGATCTTAAAATCCTCCCTTCTCCTCCCCCTCCTCTTCCCCTGTTTCTTTCTCTTCCCCGCTCTCAGCTCCCCCCACCCAGATTCTCTATTCTCTATCTGTCTCTGCTCTCTCTACTGCCTAGCAACATTCTAATGGCCTCCTCTAGAGAGAGTCAGCAATTTTAAATGCACACATGTAAGCTTTACTGCTGAATATTCTGAGCTATAGCCAAAGATAAACATGGTCATTTATCTTTCCTTCATACTAAACAGTATGCTGAAGAGTGGCTGGGGGTTGGGGTGTAGAGTTGCATTACAAATACAATTTTAACCAGTCTTTCAAATTTGAAATAAGTTAATTTAGTCAAATTAGTAACTAAGGAAAAGTGGAACTAAGCTTAAAAGTCATGAGTGCTCTCCACCATGGCCCTGGTATGTATCAGTGGAAATTTAGAACTGAGAGATAAGATGACTTGGTTCTATTCCTCACTTGAATTTGATCACCGGGATCATTCCAGATTCTATTTCACTACTTTTGTATATTCCCTTCCACATGCAATGGAAATGAGCTTGGGCAAGAAGCTGTAGGCATTGCAACCTGAAAGTCAATAACCAAAGAAATATATTCTATGTCTTAGAGCTAATATCACTCTTATTCTCTGAGACTGCACTCTCAGACTTTTTTGTTTTGCTTTTGCAAGTTCACCAACGAATACAAAGTATATCTAGTATAATTCTCTCATTCAAAAACTAGGAAATAGTAACAAATAAGAAAAATAATATTAATCCTACGAACCAAATAGGTTTGGATCCAGAAAGTGAATCCAGACATTCAGTTTCATTAATGAGCCTTATTATTAAACTCTATCACTCTGTTTGATATATTACCAAACATTCTTGCAGAGCAAAACAGATGAGGAAAAATAACTGCCGGCTTGATTCTTTATTTATAATGTGTGTAGAATTTGCCAAAGCAGGAAAAAGTGAGCACATAGTTAATTAAATAAAGGGAGAAACACCAGCATACACTTTGTGAATGGTTGGCTCAGCTGCCCAATATATGGCTATAGACACCAAAGAAAACAACTTGGTCCAAAACAGCCTCCTGTCTAGACAGAACATACAATTTTTTTACCTTAGAAGGGGCCAGGACATAGAGGAGGTGTATTTGTATATGGTCCTATAAATCCCATTTTGATTTAGGAGGAAAAGAAAACAATAATATTTCCCCTGACCAACGGTATTTCATATTAGTCATTGTAGATATATAAGAAATTCAATAAACCCAAACTGAGCCTATACCAGTGCAGGCAACAGACTCATCAGGTCAAATGTGTAATGAATGGAGGTGTACACACTGCAACTTGGTGTGTGTAATTCTGACACTTGTCAAATTGATCTTCAGATCTCTGTGTTGCTACAAGAGTGAGAGAAAATGTTCCTACCACTTACGACATCTGAAAACCAGTGTAGTGGTACAAACATACTGTCTTAAGTAAAGAGGGTGAGTCCTTATATCTTTTTGGAGTGCAGTTTCTGAAGAGAGAGCAAGGGGCAATGAGACAGAAGATTCTAGCATAAAAGGAAACAAAACTCTCCTTTGCCAGGAATGTTTGCAGGACTGTGAAGCCTCCTGGAACAGCCATTGTTTGTAAGTGTTTAGTATGTTTTGGAGGTGCTTTATTGATTTATTTTGCTTTTCTTACCCAAAAGTTACCTGTGCTCATCTAGAATCAAAAGTCTTTATGGTACTTCTAAAAATAAATAATAAGGAGAAAGCATATTTTTATTTCTCCTCTCTCAAAATCATGCCCTAAAGAAGTGCCTAACAATTTTGCACTGTGAAAGAACTGTTTTGACAAAATGATACTGATATGATAAAATATAATTCCCATTGACCCATACATAACCTAACATCCAAACAACGGTGTATAAACAAGAACCTTGGAGCAGTTGGCTGTGGTGATGTTGCTTTCCTTCATCAGTGATGTGTTTATGTTCACAACTCAATAAGATAGGTGAGTCCATGTCCTGCGTCAGTGGAGAACTCATGTGTGCTCAGGGTTAAGCTGTGTCTTACTCACTGAAGACCTTGGAGATCCAAAGGAATGCAATAAAAAATGGAAGATGCACAAGTATCAATATGAAACTTTGTGACAAACCATTCCCAAGGCCAACTGCCCACTCTCATGTCTTGGTCTTTCCTGCTAGCTATCAACTCTTGTCATATATTCCTTCTTTGTAAAGTCAAGAAATGGAATGAGATGAATGGTGAGGCCCAGGACAGACAGAAAATCTAGCAGACAACATGGTCAATAGTGCCACCACATTTATAGGCTAAGAATGGTTCACCTTAAACCAACTAATAGACTAATGTCTTCAAAATGAAATAATATAGATTCTCAGCTAAAACTAGAAACAGATCAGGACAGGGAGGTTCTGCAGAGTGATGACACATGCTTATTTAATCTTATAACAAAGTTTGGAACAGGTCTTCCACATCTATGTTGGCTGGTTTTTAAAATAAGTGAAATAGCAATAAAAAAAACCTAATAAAAAATGGAACAACTAAAGTATCATAAATGTTGTTTAGGATTTATGTCTTTCAGCTAGCAGTGGTGGTGCATGCCTTTAATCTGAGCACTCACGAGGCAGAGGTAGGCAGATCTCTGTAAGTTCAAGGCCAGCCTGGTCTACAAGGCAAGTTCAAGGAGAGCCAGGGATACATAGAGAAACCCTGTCTCCTGTCTTGAAAAAACTAAAACCAAACAAACAGAAATATTTTGTGTCTTTAATTAGAATACTAAATACTAGAATAAAAATATATTGGTGAATAAACCCTACAGTGCTTTGTCTTTCCGATGATTTCTAAGCATAACTCTTAACTGATGTGCTACTAGAGAAGTTTCCTTCTTCAATCCTTTGCTAAAAGGAAGTCAGCATGTGAGCATGAGAACAACAGCAAGAAGGATGACAGTGCAGAGAGACTACACTTGGCAGCTATTGTTGCTGATGTTGGATTGATCATTTTGGTTTATTTTGCTTTGTTCTTGTTCTTGTTTTGAAATAGGATCAAATAAGCCTTGAACTTGTGGCAATTCTCCTGCCTCTGTTTCCTACATGTTGGGATAGACATGAGTCCATGATGAATATGTTGTTGTTAATTGAAAGCTATGTAATTGGAATTGAATATAAGCAAAGACAAAGCAGACAGCATGCAAGTGTAAAATACACTAGTTATTACTGATGAAATCAAGGTTCTGTTTCCAAGCCTTTTTCTTAACAGAAAGGAATTTGTTATTTAGAGATCTATACATCTCATGTAATTTATCTAGAATGATGATTAGAACAATTAGAAAATATTTAATTAGTAGTATATAAAGACACAGGGGGAAAGATGTTGAGCATCTAAAGGCATACTGTAGGGCATATTATAATGATTGAAAAGCAGAGAACTGAACTTATCCATAGAAACTAAAACATGATGCAACAAACTAAGAGAGATTCTTGGGAAGATCCCCCAGATTCCTGCTTACCTACACTCTCTGAATATCAAAATCCTCTGGATGTATATTTAACATCTAATATGTATGATTCCTTTGCTTTATGGTAGGAAATAGAAAATGAATTTAAGGTGGAAAATCTTTACTGCATTTTGATTCCTTGGTTCTTAAATATGTTTAATGTTGATTCCCCCAAACAGAACCTGTAACAAACACAGAGGCTGTCAATATCATATACAAAGAAAGTAACCAAGAAGCAGATATCTAGAATTCCTCAAGCATCGTAGCCTTGCAGCTGTGGAAGACCAGCATTAAAAATAACTGTGGTGGGAGGCAGGATTCTAACATGCCCTGGAGATCATCATTGTTGTAGCTTATGCTCTTCCCTCGATTGTGAGAGAGACCCAGAACAATGGCAGAACAGGCATTTGCTCAGGTTCCACTGCATGGCAGCAGAGATGAGCCAGTTACCCTATTGATTAGATTCTTTGTACATACACTGAAGAGCACTTTCTCACCAGATTTGAAGATGTAAGTTATCATACTATGTGCTGACCATGTGGTTTAGACCTGAGATACCCCTGGAAACTGAGAGCAGCCAAAGGCCAGTGACTAACAAAAAAAGAGTCACACAGAACTGAACTCTGCCAATGGTGTGAATGGTCTTGGAAAAGAGTCATGTGCTCCAGATGAGAACCATGGGAGTTGGATCATGGCCTGCTGCAACTGAGTCCTAAAAGCAGAGGCCTGGCTCAACCATTGAACACTGAGATGTGACATACTTGTGCTGTTTCATGTTGACAGGTTGATGGCAACTTCTTACCTGGCACAAAGAACTTCTGACACATGACCACCCAGTTTCCAGGGCATCTTCCACTGTTTGGGAAGCCTCTGTTATGGGTTTTAATTGTACTAGATGTGCCTAGGAAGTATAAGCTTCAATATAAGCCACAATTCTTGTTTCCTAATGCAAACCGGTCTTGCTCAAAAACATAACATTCTCTTATGCTCTAGGGAAGGCTTTCAAATTCTCATTAGCTTTCTTCACAGCCACCATAATAATGGTTCAGAAGAAAAGAAAGTGGATTAAATGATTCACTAAAGAACATTTTCCTACGCAGGTTCCAAGATGGAAAATCTGAGCTTTCTCCTGCAGTAGTTAAGTGCTTACACAAGACAAAAAGTTTTGTACTTTGGCATCATGGCTTAGACCTAATCTCAGCACTTGGATGGTAATTTAGATAGGCCAAGAGGAAATTTACAGTGCTTCATTTAATGGAAAACTCAGAATAGTTTCAATTTAGGAAAAAAAATTATATGCTAATATTGCTAAGATTCATGGTAAAAATGAATCTTCTATTCATAAGATTTAAGGAAAAAACAAGAAAGCCCTGCCAATTTTGTTGTCTTACCTCAAACTGAGTGAGGTTGATAATAGCTTAGCTATGAAGAAAAAGATATTCATTAATAAATGAATTGTATGTACATGAAGGCAAACATAGACTATGTCAGGTCCAGTATTTGCTCATGGTTTAGGCTTTAGCTGCAGAACTTGGAACTTACTATCCACAGATGATGAAAAACTACTGTTGTACAGTAAGCCTGGAGGTTGATTCTACAAACACATTCATTTGAATATGAATTATGACAACCTTTTTTAACATTTTAAAAATGTAAATATTTCACTGTTTTTATCACTACGTAGTATTCTTCCGTAACAAATATTAACTTGAGATTTTAATCACAGAACATTTTTGATGCACTTTCCTTCTCTTTATGCTTTCATATAGCACAGTATTATAAAACTATATAATAGACACAATTCAAGTATAAGGACCAGATTTCTGAGCCCTAGCACCGCACACAGAAAATGAGCAAGTTATAGAAGCTTATTCTATAATCCCAACACAGGTAGGCAGAGTCAAGAGTATCCTGTACCTTGCTGGCCAGCCATACTCGCTGATGCAGACTCCAGCTTCAGTGAGGCATTCTGTCTCTAAGAATAACATGGAAGCAATAAAAGAGGACACACCATTGACTTTTGGCTTCCTGCATACATGTGGACATATATATATATTCACATACATATGTACATACATGCATACATACATACTATACATATAAACACAAACATAAAACAACTCACATGCCTAGAGTCCACATTAATATTAGAACAAAACAAGGTGAAAAAGGGGTCACACTGTGAAGCCCAGACTGACATCAGATTAATGGCAATCCTCTTACTTGAGATTCCCAAGTCTGGATTATGGGCAATCACCATCAGACTAGGAAGAACAATAGAACAATGTCAAATGTATCTGACAGCTTTTTAGACTTCAAGACATAGTTTTGTAAATATTAGTAGTCTGATATGTAAATTTTAATGATAGTATCACCAAAGAGCCAGAAAAATAAATAAATAAAAGCAAAGACTATCAAGACTAGCCCCAAAGTCTTTCAAAAGAACTTAATTTGGTTAAAAAGCATAAGTAATATTTGATTGAAGGTTAAATTCAAAGGAGAATTTAATCAAAAATTTTCCTGAGTCTTTGAGCTTCTAGTGATCATTTACCTCTATTGTTCAATGAGTTAATATTTGAGAAAACAAAAGTAGTCTAAAGGTACCCATCTCTATCTAAAAATCATACAAAAGTAATATGTCACAGTACCTACAGAAAAGTTCAAGCTAGGTACCTGATTTTTTTCCTAAAGCTTGTTATAATTAGAAAAAGATTCCTCACTAACCTAGAATAGTGTCTAAAGCTCAATATCGGGTTTTCAAATACATCTTCAGAGAGACCAACAATGGACTTTAAATTTTGCATGCTTAATGCTCAGATAAATTCACGTCATTGCAGTATCAAACATTAACCTGTTAGTTATTATGTTAGTTGTAGACATTTTCTCTAAGCTCTTTTCATTTATCCTACCATCCCTGTATTCATTCACTAATTGACATGTGTAAACATTACACACTTGATCTATTTTGTATCAGGTACATAATCTGTTCAACCATTACATCTATAGTTCACCAGAAATAGAATGTAACACAAATTGTGAAATGTCTACAACAGATACTTGAGGTACAGTGTCATGGTCTAAGGAAAAAGAAAGTTTAATGCAGTTTAATATTCCTTAAAGAGGGCCCACAACTTGATTCAGGGCAGAGCTGGCACTCCAGACCCCCTTACACAACCAGAGACAACTTGACACCTCAGTGATCCTGCACAACCAGGCTCACAGGATCACAGGAGGGGCAGGATCCAATTTTTTATGAAGGTACTCAGTGCTTTGAATTTTCCTCTTAGCACTGACTACTTTCATTGTGTCCCATAAGTTTGGGAATGCTATGCCTTCATTTAGTTAACCTCTAGAAAGTCTTTCATTTCTTTCTTTATTTCTTTCCTCACCAAGTTATCATTGAGTAGAGAGTCATTCAGTTTCCATGAGTATGTGGGCTTTTGGTTCTTTTTGTTATTGAAGACCACTAGCCTCAGTCTGTGGTGATCTGATTGGATGCACCTTTCAATCTTTTTGTATCTATTGAGGCTTGTTTTGTATTGGATTATATGGTCAATTTTGGAGAAGGTATTATGAGGTGGTAAGAAGAAGTCAAAGCCTTTTGTTTTAGGGTGAAATGTTCTGTTGATATCTGTTAAATCAATTTAGTTCTTACTCCTGTTAGTTTCACTGGGTCTCTGTTTAGTTTCTGTTTCTATGATCTGTCCATTGGTGAGAGTCAGTGTTGAAATCTCCTACTATTATTGTGTGAGGATCAATGTTTGTTTTGAGCTTTAGTAATGTTTCTTTTGCAAGTGTGGGTACCCTTGCTTTTGGGGCAGAGATGTGCAGAATTGAGAGTTCATTTTGGTGAAGGGCTCTTTGAGAAGTCACCCTGAGTGAAGTTGGAAAGTTGGGTAGAATAAGCCAGACACCAAGGGATATAGTGCACGCCTGCGGCTGGAAAACTGTCCTCTAGGCTGTGAGATGAATGAAAGCTTTGTGGTCAAGCAAGATGATTACACAAACTGTAAGTAGTGAGGGAGAGTCAGATGGAAGCAGATAGATATGCTATGCTGCATGAGGAATTAGGAGAGCAAAAATAAATCATAAATATTGGAGTCTATGGGAGATACAAAATAGATCATTAGCAAGTGTGTAATGTTTTCACATGTCAATTAATGAATGAAGAGAGAGTAGGGTAAATAAATGAAAAGAGCTTAGGGAATGCCTACAACCAACATAATAACTAGCAGGTTAATACTGCACATGACATGCATTTATCTGAGAGTTAAGCATACAGAATTTAAAGTCCATTGCTGATCTCTCTGGAGACATATTTGAAAACCCATGTTTTCAAATCATGTGCTCTGGGGTCATTTGTCTCCATGTGCCAGGCAGATCGTAAGGTTGTAAAATGTGGATGTAGTTGTTGCACAAGCATGAGCCATTATGGGCCGCCAGTCAGGGTATGCTGACTCATTCTTCCTATGTACAATGATTCTCTAAGATGGTGTTAGGGTTGAGAGGCTAAGCAAGCAGTTGGATTACCAGTTTGAAGACCTGGTTGAAGACTGGAAGTCATTAGGAGACAGGTAGTTTGCTACTACTTATAGAAAGAAGATACTTTACAAAAATGTGTGTAGTTTTAAGTGGGCTAAAATCACATTGATGATATTTCAGAGGGAAGAAAATTCATTGTGTGCACCATATGTTCTAAACAATTACAATGTAAACTGTATTTACATTGTAGGCTTGTATGCATTAAAAGACTTAACTAGTTACCCAAGGTTTCTCCACCCACCATCACTGGTCTTAATAACTTAACAATAGGAGAGGATATGTTGTCAGTCCAGGGTTGTAAGGGCTGGGGGGTACACAGTCAAGCTGTCTCCTACATGACCACATTTATAAAAATCTATTATGTCAGTAAGAGTCTGTCCAGCAGGCATGCCATCTACAGTATCAGCAACGGCCTTGATGTATCATGGCACTGTGAAAGCTGAAGACACAAGCATTTGGTAGCAAAGGAGACTTGTGAATTGCTCCCAGCTTTAGTTATAACCTGCTTCACTGTACCTGCCAGAATCTGTGTCAGCAACACCATTAGCCCATGAGCAAAAGACATCACTAACTCTTTTGCTTTTCCTTGGAGTTACATAAAACCTGAGAGAATCATCTGTCAGTACTTTCTGGCTCTCAGTAAAGATACAATGTTGACAGAATTTGGTATTAAATTCTATATGCAATTGTTAAAATATTTTAATCTGGGAAGAAATATAACAAATAATATCCCTCAAATATGATCTTTGAAGAAGTTCATGTAATCAAGAGATTCAGGTGCTTATTTTGTCGACTTAAAAATGTATTTAAAACTTAAATAATGCATATCAAATTGTATTTTCTTTATATGTGAATTTATTTAAAATATTTGCCTGTATTTTGACTGAAACTTCTGAAATTGGTGTTTATTTTTAAGGAGTTTCCTATTCAGCACAGTGAAACAGAGTGATTCTTAATTAGATGCCCAGTGGCTGCCAAACCCAGGTGCAATGCCTGCTCTCAGGAAAGGACCACTGCCAGATGAATAAGGCCAGATGTCAAACTGGGTGACATATTCTGTGACCTTTTGGATTACCCACAAAATGTTTGTTAAATGTTCTGTGGCTCTTACTTGGCATTAGTTTGACATTAAAAATCCATTCTTTATTATGAAAGCATTATAAACCTTCTTTCAGTTCATTTTTGATGACAAAATTTCTACAGTTTTGAGTGACACTGGCAATACATCAGTCTGTACGGTGATACTGTTACATGAAGCAGTGACTTGGCTCTTAGCAGGAAGAGGTGTCATATCGTTGGAAAGCTCTACTCTTTCCTCTTTTTGTTCAAAGCAATTAAGTATCAATCTTGATCTTTTAATAATGAAATTCACTTTGATCTGTTCCTCTCTAGTTTTCTATAAATACAAGAATCTTTCTGGTGGGAAAGAGGTGAACATAAGAAATCCATATGATATGGATTTGTAATGTTAAGGCACATTAATCACATTAGGGACCTTGGCTTTCTCTGAAAAGAAAAAAAAATTAATAAAAGGGCAGCTAGAGTCACAGATTTTTTAATAAATTTAAATATGGCTCATGATTACATGCTTTCACTTGAGAAAAGGATTTCTTTTAAAGTTTTAGTTTGTGTTAAGGAGCTTCAGTTGAAGTATTGTAATGTCACTGCACTCTGACATTCTCTAGCTGATAAGTATTTGAGATTCTTCGAACTCATCTATTGCTTGCTTGGACATCTGAGTTTATACATGATTTTGTGGTTACACAGAGAAGGAGGAGCTACAGCTATGGTATACAGCTATGGTATATTTCAGCTATGATACAATAAGCACAGCTAAGGTATAATACAGCTATGGTGTAATAAATACAGGTAAGGAAAAATAAAGCTATGGTATATAGCTACAGTATAATATAGCTATGGTACAGTATTGCTATGGTATAATACAGTATACTGCTATGGCATAGAATAACTAAGGTACAGATATAGCATAATTATGATGTTCACAAGTTCTGTAGAAATTTCTTTGGAAATAGCAGTATCTTTACCAATATGTCCTGTGGCTTCTCACAGCCTGATGTGGTGCTGTGGGATGAGCTTGGTCAAACTTCCCATGTCTCATCTTCCCCAGAGGCCCAAGCCCTGTGGCAGAGGTGGGACCTCACCACCATAATCCAACACAGTGTTTTGTCACAGCAACAAAGAAGTCACTATGACAAGAGAAAAGAGACAAACAGATAAAATCTAAAAAGAAACGTTTTAATAAAATGTACTACCATAGAAAATGATTAATAGATTCACTATATGCTATTTATCTAAAATTCTAATTCATCCAGCCATCTTGCAGTATTAGTGGCTTAATTTTTGTCCCCTTTAATTCTTCTATGTAAAAGAAATTAGTCAGTGTGGTTTTGGTCACTGACACAACAGGAATTAATCAGGGCAGTGTTGGCCACTGACCCAACAGCAATCTGTTTCTTGGTGTCTAATGTGAGTGTTTACAGTGGACAGACTTTTACTCTCCACAGTCACCCAAAGAACCAGGTGTATCCTCTTTATGTTTTGGCAAAGGGATGTTAGAAAGACTCACCTACACCCAGGTGTTAGGAGAAAGAGAAATATTGTAATTTGGCTCTTGAATGACTCCCATGGGTTCATGTGTTAGACTTGATCACCAGGGTGGTAGCAATGATAGGTGGAGCTGTGGGACCCCGGAAGGTCGCAACTACCAGTAGTTCCCCCTCGCAAAGACACGGAGATCGAGAGCGATGCAATCAGCACAAGAGGTTTATTATTTCCAATGCATTGGGGCCGTCCTGCACATGAGGCAGGGGTGACCCCCAATTCTCAAAGCTCACACTTTTTATACATTCTTGAGACAGATTCTGGTCACAGCCTGAGTTGGTTGTTGACCTTTCACACAATTAGGGGATTCTTAGTGAGTTGTCACTGGTTATTCTTTACCCCAAGGCCATTGTTGTTCAGGAGAGCCTATGTTGACAGAGAATATCTGCTGGCCAGTTGGCCTTATCTCTAGGGAGGGGAGGAAGGGAGGAATGTCCCTTTCTCAGGTCCCACAGGAAATATCTGCTAGCTAGGTGGCCCTGTCTCCGGAGAGGGGAGGAGTGGAGGAAAAACATTTCTTTCAGAGCGACTCTAGAAACTTCGGCCTAGAGCAGGGTCTTTAGGCCACCAGAGCAAGAAGAAAATGTAGGAGCTTTGCCCTTCCTCTTCTCTTTTCTTCTTCCTGGATATGTTAGGTCTCAAACCCTGAGACAAATAGCCGAGGTGCCTATTTTTATAAATCAAAGTAGACCCAGCTGCCAGGTTTCCCCTGAGTTCCTCAGTTCCTGTTACAGGCCCTCCTGGCTGACATAGCCCATTCCTTACCCTAAACTTCTCCAGCCCAGGAGCTGAGCAGCCTTTTCTTCAGTTGTCCTTCCCTATATAACCCAGCCAATTTGGCAATGCCCAACTCTTAGTCCATGGTTGGCCCATGGCTTCATGGTCGGCAGCTCCTCTCCTGCCTCCCTGCCCTTCTCTCCCCTCTCCTCCAGTTTCCTCACATGTTTCAGGCTCAGCCTGGTCATGTTTATTCTAGACTCTCCCAGATCTCCCTGCCTCTGACTATGCTCTCTCTTTTATCCACAATAAACTTTCTCCTCTAACCAAACCTAGGAGCAGACAGGTCCTTTCCTTATTTGTTTGTTTGTTTGTTTGTTTGTTTCAGATGCAAGGTCAGTCTCTTTGTCCTTCATATGCCTTTACCATGATGTACTGACAGTCAAGATAGAAACTTCCAAAGATGGACAAAAATAAAATTTTCTCCTCTTCTTTGTAAATTAATTATCTCAGTTTTTGGTGTATCAGAAATCCAATGAGCACAAGTGTGCATAAACCTGCCTCTTCCCTGTCCTGGCCCAGTCATAATGGCTTCCATCCATAGCATATTGGTGAAAAGTGGTTACAGCACTTTGTCTAAATTCAGCAACTGGGGAAGTTGATCCATTGATGGATAGAGACTTCCCACCCAGAGTCAAGTCTACAAAAAGAAAGGGAATGCATCCCTTTTGGAGTAATGTCCACCCTTTGTACCTTACCATAGAACCAAAGAATAATGACCCATAGCAACAGAGCAATGACCCCATAGCAACAGAGTAATGACTCCATAGCAACAGAGCAATGACCCCATAGCAACAGAATAATGACCCAATGCCATTTTTATTTTACTCTTTGGTGAAATTAGGTACCAATATCTTGAGACTTTCACTCTTTGTATAATGTCTGATAGCATAGAAACACAATTGGCCTAGTTGGTGATCTTTGGTTTCAGATTCTAGGATGAGGGGCTGAGGTACATATTTGACTTGCCAAAGCAGACCTGGCCTCCAGATTCTCCCAGAGTCTCTACCTGGCATACCCTGTCCCCTGACTCTGAACTTTCTAGCCCAGCCCTTTCCCCAAAGACTCCTGTCTCTATATAACCCAGTCATGTTTGTCTCCCTCTCTCTCTTTTCTTCCCTCTCCTTTCTCTGTGCATGCTTTCTAGCTTTCTTTTCCCCCTCTCCATTTCCCATTCCTGGTAACTTCCCTAGCCTTGCTCCTTAGGGCCAGTGAACTCACTAGAGAGCAGCTTCCCAATAAACCTGTGTTTAATATAATCTAATCTAGCTTGAATTGCCTTATTTCACCAGCAGAGAAATAAATTATCATGTACTTTGCATAAAGACATTTTTCCCGATACTAAAAACCTGCCATAATGCATCCAAACAAATTTATATCAAATTTATATCATGAGAATAATGTTCACAAACATGAGCTTCTTTAAAAAATCCATGTGCTAGGTACACATAAAATCAAATTCACATATGACTCAGCATTCTTCAGAGGATCTTCCAGTCTGCTGTGAAGACCTCCAAGAGACAAATTCTACTCTGGAATGTCACAGTCCCGAAGTCTGCATGAACTTCAGTGAAAAGAAATAATCGTGGTCTATGTTACCTTGCCCAGGCTTCAAATTCCTTGCTTTCTTGGACAGAGCTGATCTGAACTAAAAGAAGAGCCAACATTTTGAAATCTTGGATTCAGTCAATTTACCTCCTGTGTCTGTACATTTTGGACACCTTCCTTTTAAACCACAACCTTCTGCATTGTGCATTTGCCCTACTGCTAGATTTACCTCTCCCATAGGACCTGTGATAACCTTGGAGCACATCCTCCTATGAAAACTGGGCTCCTAATCAAGG
The DNA here is from genome assembly GCA_019843965.1 of Rhynchomys soricoides. Taxonomy (NCBI): domain Eukaryota; kingdom Metazoa; phylum Chordata; class Mammalia; order Rodentia; family Muridae; genus Rhynchomys; species Rhynchomys soricoides. The sequence continues at coordinate 1,797,641 of JADRCH010000247.1, read as the reverse complement.
TTCCCATAACCTAGTGAGAGCATTTTACAGGCCTGCTTTGGTTGCCAGGAAAGCTGATGTACTCTGAGGACAGCACTGGCACCTGGGTTCCCAGGGCTGCTTTAAGTAAAACATTCTTCTGACATACTTAAAATGACAGAAGGCTACCTTTTACTTTCTGCAGTCCCACACACAGGTGAAAATTGCTCAGACATCTAGAGATCTGGCTTTCCACACTTTTCCCCCCATAGGGAAAAGACTTAAAAGTGTTTCCTTTTTTCTCTACCATCCAATTTACCTCCCTGTTTTCTGCCTTTCTAAGAGCTTTAAATGCCCCCAGCATAAAGCCTAAACATCCCTCCCTGCAGCAAAGCAGCAAGAATTCCTGTGTTTTGCACGTAAACATTTAAGAGCATCTTACATCATTCTGCCTTAACTCTTGCTTTCTGATCAACAGTACTTCCAATTACTCTAAAATTCTTTTCACCACTGGCAGGGTTCTTTAAAGTATAGTGTTCTGTTCTCCCAAAACACCAGAGTGCTAAAAACCCTTTCTCTGGACTCCTTCCCAAGCTCAAATCACTGTCTTCACAGTGAGCATTTATTTGGCACCAGCATCTGTGCTATCCAGAGGATTGCAGAGATTTACTCAGAGGAGAGCATGGAGACTTATGATTCATAATTCCACATACTTGCTGAGTGGGCGAGGAAGCAATGGAAGAGAACTCTGGTGTTTCATGTGTATCACCCCTTCCCAGTGCTCTATGTCAAAAATTCAGTATTACTCAAGAAGAAAATGATGAAGACAAATGAGGAGGAGGAGGAAGAATAGGTGCAGGAGGGATAGGAGGAGGAATAAGAGAAAGAGGAGGAGGAAGAGAAGAAGGAGGAGGAGGAGGAGGAGGAGGAGGAGGAGGAGGAGGAGGAG